>BGPT01000002.1:511786-549700 GCA_003297045.1 Symbiodinium sp. clade C Y103
GCTCAAAACTGGCACCAACAAGCCACAGAAGGACCCAGCTGCAAACCTTCCGAAACAGGGAAACAGCACCCAGCTGAAGGTTTTGCTTGGCTCTCCCGGCTACGGACCACCGTGGCAAACGTTACGTTCTGAGTGCAATAAAAATGAAGGTTTCAAGCTGAAAAACTGGCACCAACAAGCCACAGAAGGACCNGCAAACGTTACGTTCTGAGTGCAATAAAAATGAAGGTTTCAAGCTGAAAAACTGGCACCAACAAGCCACAGAAGGACCCAGCTGCAAACCCTCCGAAACTGGGAAACAGCACCCAGCTGAAGGTTTTGCTTGGCTGTCCCGGGTACGGACCACCGTGGCTAACGTTACTTTCTGACCGCAATAAACATGAAGGTTTCAAGCTGAAAAACTGGCACCAACAAGCCACAGAAGGACCCAGCTGCAAAGCTTCCGAAACAGGGAAACAGCACCCAGCTGAAGGTTTTGCTTGGCTCTCCCGGGTACGGACCACCGTGGCTAACGGTACTTTCTGACCGCAACAAAAATGAAGGTTTCAAGCTCAAAACTGGCACCAACAAGCCACAGAAGGACCCAGCTGCAAACCTTCCGAAACAGGGAAACAGCACCCAGCTGAAAGTTTTGCTTGGCTATCCCGGCTACGGACCACCGTGGCTAACGTTACTTTCTGAACGCAAGAAAAATGAAGGTTTCAAGCTGAAAACTGGCACCAGCAAGCCACAGAAGGACCCAGCTGCAAACTTTCCGAAACAGGGAATCAGCACCCAGCTGAAGGTTTGGCTTGGCTCTCCCGGCTACGGACCACCGTGGCAAACGTTACTTTCTCACCGCAAGAAAAATGAAGGTTTCAAGCTCAAAACTGGCACCAACAAGCCACAGAAGGACCCAGCTGCAAACCCTCCGAAACAGGGAAACAGCACCCAGCTGAAGGTTTTGCTTGGCTATCCCGGCTACGGACCACCGTGGCAAACGTTACTTTCTGAACGCAATAAAAATGAAGGTTTCAAGCTGAAAAACTGGCACCAACAAGCCACAGAAGGACCCAGCTGCAAACCCTCCGAAACAGGGAAAAAGCACCCAGCTGAAGGTTTTGCTTGGCTCTCCCGGGTACGGACCACCGTGGCTAACGGTACTTTCTGACCGCAATAAAAATGGAGGTTTCAAGCTCAAAACTGGCACCAACAAGCCACAGAAGGACCCAGCTGCAAACCCTCCGAAACAGGGAAACAGCACCCAGCTGAAGGTTTTGCTTGGNACAGAAGGACCCAGCTGCAAACCCTCCGAAACAGGGAAACAGCACCCAGCTGAAGGTTTTGCTTGGCTCTCCCGGCTACGGACCACCGTGGCAAACGTTGCGTTCTGAGTGCAATAAAAATGAAGGTTTCAAGCTGAAAACTGGCACCAGCAAGCCACAGAAGGAGCCAGCTGCAAACCATCCGAAACAGGGAAACAGCACCCAGCTGAAGGTTTTGCTT
The DNA here is from genome assembly GCA_003297045.1 of Symbiodinium sp. clade C Y103. Taxonomy (NCBI): domain Eukaryota; class Dinophyceae; order Suessiales; family Symbiodiniaceae; genus Cladocopium; species Cladocopium sp. clade C. Next base: position 513,272 of record BGPT01000002.1, read on the forward strand.
GGCTCTCCCGGCTACGGAGCGCCGTCTCTAACGTGACTTTCTGAACGCAATGAAAAGTAGAAATTTCAAGCTAAAAACCGGCACCAGCCAGCCACCGCCACAGAAGGACCCAGCTGCAAACCCTGCGAAACAGGGAAGCGGAAGGTTTGACTTGGCCCTCCCGGCAACGGACCGCCGTCTCTAACGTGACTTTCTGACCGCAAGAAAAATGAAGGTTTCAAGCTCAAGACTGGCACCAGCAAGCCACAGCCACAGAAGGACCCAGCTGCAAACCCTGCGAAACAGGGAAACAGCACCCAGCTGAAGGTTTGACTTGGCCCTCCCCGCTACGGACTGCCGTCTCTAACGTGACTTTCTGACCGCAAGAAAGCACCCAGCTGAAGGTTTGACGTGGCCCTCCCAGCTACGGACCGCCGTCTCTAACGTGACTTTCTNNTTTCTGAACGCAATGAAAAGTAGAAATTTCAAGCTAAAAACCGGCACCAGCCAGCCACAGCCACAGAAGGACCCAGCTGCAAACCCTGCGAAACAGGGACACAGCACCCAGCTGAAGGTTTGACTTGTCCCTCCCCGCTACGGACCGCCGTCTCTACTGTGACTTTCTGACCGCAGGAAAAAGGAAGGTTTCAAGCTCAAGACTGGCACCAGCAAGCCACAGAAGGGGGTGCTTTGTTGGCCACCTGCGGACAACACTTTTTCTCGGGCGCGCTCCCCCTTGCCATTGGCTGGGGTCGGCGGATATAATGGGAGAACAATGGGGATATACTGTAATGATCTTTTCCAATTTGGATGTGTCTGAAAATGGGGTATCCACCCAAATATCAATTTTACCGAAAGGTAGGCACCATTTTCCTATTTTTCATGGCGAGAATGATGATTCACCAGTGGATTGTGGTGTGCCCAATTTTCAGACAAACCCAGATGGGGTTCAAAGTGAGGCACCCACTTAGACCTACAAATTTGATCAACATTGGTATGTTTTAAGGATTCAAGCACCCAATTTTGGGGGTGAATGATTTTGAACTATTCCCAAAAAAGGGAGTTGAACCAAGATTAGAATTCAGTGACCTGACATATCTTGTCCCCCAGTTGGGAGAAGTACAAAAAAGAATGGGGAAATGCCGAGAGAGGTTTGTGTCCTGCCCAAAGCGCCAATGTGTAATATATATATATATATATACACATACACATAGTAACATGATATATATATATATATATATGTATATGATATACCCATACATAAATAAGTAATATATATATATAATATATGCAGATACATACTATATATATATATATTTATTATCTAGAAAAATCATGTGTATATATATATATATATATACGCGGACAAACTGTAGGTTCACTATTTGGACAAGTAAGTGAGAATGGCGTTGTTTACGCATTGTCATACTGTAGATGTTGCGAGAACTCGCCAAATACAACCTGCCAGCAAGCCAGCATGAGACTAGGACCCTGCTGGTTTGTTTACCAGATTTATTTCTATCCTGGATTTACACGACCAGTTCTTGAAATGAACCAAAACTTGAAGAGCCTTCAGTAAGTTTTCGGTAAACAGCCAATCTTTTCCCACCAGATTGTAGCCATTGGAGCCCGACTTCATTAGAAATGAAACTGGCAACGGGGGATCAGCACAAAGCATGGTTTATCTCGTATTTGGGGTGGTTCTCCCTGCTCATGATGGGTAGTCAACACGCAAACTGGTGACTGGTACTCGTACTGTGTCTTGTTGCGTTTCAACTGCTTGCTGGTAGGGTATCCAGTATCTATACGCAAGGGAGCCACCCAATAGAACGGTTGGAACCCACCCCAGTTGGGTTTGAACATATATAGGTATCAGTAAATCCCTTTGGGCTTTCATCATTTTCCTCCTTAAAATGGCAGGTTTGGGGCATACACCATTTTCAACCACACCCATTTCAAGAATTCTAGGAACGCTTCCATGCCGGAAATTTGCTGCCAGGATGGGAAATTGTGTGTGCGTTGCCACCTTTGTCACTGGAGCAAACCCGGCAAGGTGCCTGTGATGATATCCCGGAATTGACTCGAGATGGGGGGTGCGTTGTTGGGGTTGTTAAATGTTCTTCATGGGTATAACCATGGTGTCATAACCACCATAAGGTGGGATATTGGGACCCTGTCACTATGGTTATGAATGGGCTAACGCCCTGGTGCTGCCGACCCCAATTATATTGGGGGGGTTAGCCGCTGCTCTGAGCTACCCAGGGTGTTTGCTGGTTCAAGCAGCGCTGCAGCACATATCAGTGCAAAAATTGGTCAAACATGGGGATGCTATTTGGCTGAGGACCGAGGATGGAGCATATCTGTGGCAGAATGTGTCCTTGCACCTAGGCCTTGCATGTTGCTGTTTTGTCTGCCAAGACGGTGCGAAACAGCATCTGGCAGATTTGGAGCTTGCACTTTACGGTTCAAAGAAAACGCAAAGGAACCCCAAGAGCAAACTGTATTGGTCTATGATGTTTTCACGAAAGTGCATGCTCATGGCAAGCTGGTGCGGATGGGGTCAACAGCTGCCTGAATGTTTTGTCCTGCTGGGCCGGCGTTGGTACACATGCCAGAGCGCATGTTGACGGACGCCTTTTGGCAGCAGCATTTCACGCAGTGCTTGGCTATTTCCAATGGCTTGCACGCGTATGCAGGCATGAGCTGCTTAACGGCATGGGCTGAGGAGTCTGAGTAATCCAATAGGATAGCAACTTCACTTTAATATGTGTACGGCAAGTTAAGTTGTCGCATCCAGTTTGATGAGGAGTCCGACACCTGACCCTCTCTGATTTTCATGTCGGATTTTTGTGGCCATGGTTCGAAATTAGGATTTAAGGATAAGGATGGTATTGCATACAGATTGGAAGCCTCCCCTGATGACAGAGTGTTGAGGTTGAGACCATTCGGGATCGTTTGAAGGGTTTCAAGCCACGGTGAAACGTGCCCGGCACCATTTCAAAACCCTATCATATATATAGAGACAGAGCTGTGGGACCTGGCAAGGGGCTTGAAGCTGCAGCGGAGCGTTTGAAGAGTTTTAAGTTATGGTGAAACGTGCCCGGCAGCAGTTTCGAAACCTCGTATAGAGACAGAGTTGCGGGACTTGGCAAGAGGCCTGAAGCTGCACGGAGCGTTTGAAGGGTTTCAAGCCATGGTGACAGTGATGCGTGCCTGGGAGGAGTTTCGAAACCTTGTAGAGACAGAGTTGCAGGACCTGGCAAGGGGGCTTGAAGCTGCAGCGGAGCGTTTGAAGGGTTTCAAGCCGGAACGTGCGCGGCACCAGTTTCGAAAACTTGTCGAGACAGAGTTGCAGGACCTGGCAAGGGGCTTGAAGCTGCAGCGGAGCGTTTGAAGGGTTTCAAGGCGGAATGTGCGCGGCAGCAGTTTCGAAACCTTGTAGAGACAGAGTTGCGGGACCTGGCAAGGGGCTTGAAGCTGCAGCGGAGCGTTTGAAGGGTTTCAAGCCGGAACGTGCGCCGCAGCAGTTTCGAAACCTCGTATAGAGACAGAGTTGCGGGATTTGGCAAGAGGCCTGAAGCTGCAGCGGAATGTTTGAAGGGTTTCAAGCCACAGTGAAATTTGCCCGGCAGCAGTTTCGAAACCCTATAGAAAGAAAGCTTGGGACCTGGCAAGGACACCCCTATAGAAACAGAATTGTGGGATCTGGCAAGGGGCTTGAACGCGGCAAGGGCCTCGGAGCTTGGGATTGGGCCCTGCAGGCTTGGAGGCTGGGGTTGGGTGACGGTGCACACCTGCGGTGATCCCAGGCGCTGCCCCGCCTAGGCCAAGGCTAGGCAGGGGTCGGCGGATATTATTTATTTATTTATTTATTTATTTATTTATTTATTTATTTATTTATTTATTAATTTATTTTTTAATTTATTACTTAATTAATTAATTAATTAATTTATTAATTAATTAATTGATTAACTAATTAATTAATCTATTTATTTAATTATTATTTATTTACTTACTTATTTATTTACTTACTTACTTACTTATTTATTTATTTATTTATTTATTTATGTATGTATTTATTTATTTATTTTTTTATTTATATATATAACGATACACATAAATATGTATAGACATTTATATACACACAGCATTCCGAACTGGAACTGCCCGCACAGTTTCTAGACTTATGAACAATGAGTACTACTCCATGAAAGCCGGCAAAAGCACCCCAACTTCCAGGAACTAGCAGGCTATTCCTATGGGTTGAACTTGCCCTGTTCAATCGAGATATTTTCTCCTTCACGTTTCGAAGCATTCTTTGATAAAATTAGCGCGCCTGAAAATGACAAACGTTCATACGGGGACTCAGAATCAACCAGTGGATTCCGTTCTGGCGATTTTTTTTTCTCCGACCGGTTGATGTTTCGATTTGCCAAGTGGTTCGAATCTCGGAAAACACCATCGTAGTTGATTTCTTTCCGTTGATGTAGGATCTGAACAGATTTTGGCGTCACCAGGGGGGTGGCTCGAAGAATGCGATCTTCAGACTATAGGCAAGTGGGGGCCTGGAAAGTGCCCAGAAAACAACAAGGCGTGATGAAAGAGGATGAACCAGATGAGTTTGCTGTGGAGGGGTTTTCAAAACCTTTGTCGCCACTGTTGATGTTAGCTTTATCCGAGTAGTTGTTAGCAAAGTCCACTGATTATCACTGACTCTTGCTCCGAAGAGCAAATTTTTGGGTCCAATCCCTCATTTGCCAATGACTAGTCTGTGGGCTTGGTGGTTTGAATTCCTGTGGCCAACGCGGACTTTGGGGATTCCAAATCACCGCCAATCAATCATGGATGTTGGTATCAGCCACGTGGCTCCTTAAGGCTATTCCCATTCAATTCAACCATCAAACATGGATGAACATGCTCCACTTACAAGAGGATTTACATCTTAAAAGTGGTGATTTTCCGTAGCAAACCGTCTGATTACCAGAGGGCCCATTTTTGTTGGACTTCTCAGAGCTCGCAGTGACTAACCCCTAGGCGGAGGATCACCTGACGGATTGGAATTGCTTGGCAATCCCACTCAACAAGTCTCCTCATTGGGGTTATCCCACTTATTTTATAACCACTTACGAAGTAGTTACAATCCGTGGGCTGATCCTCCAAATAAGGGGAAACATAATCATTTTTGTTTCGACATCGTGAAAGCGTTTTAGCTCTGAAAATTACATCAGTATTAAATGGTAAACACCCCACTACTAACTGTTGACCAACCATCATTTGGTGAATCTCCGTTGAAATTCCCACAATTGGACCAAAGAATTTGCAGGAACCTCCCTGAGGGTAAACAAACAAGGGTTCCTGTGGATTTTTTGTCACAAAAAACAAACCCAATGACCCCATTCACATACGATCCAGACATTTCTGGGTTAAATCCCATTACATGTCGTGAAACTGCAAGTAATGCCATCCCAATTGGTGACCTCCTTTCAGGCTGGTGAATTTTAACGGGGATTTTCATATCATTTCAATGGCAGTCGTTTCTATTCCATTGAGCATTTTTTTACTCTAGGGCTTCGACCGATAGTTTTCCGTGTTCTGCAGCCAGACATGAATATGGTTTGAATCCATCGACTGAATCCATTGATCCATAGAACAAATCAAGCAGCTCTGCTTAGGCAGATTTCTTCCTGCCGCGGCACATGTTGTTGACGGTGCCGCCGGCCCGATACATCCTGTGGAGCATGGATGATATGGATGTGGGCCAACCCCTGTGGGTTCTGCCGGGGCACTTTGGAGAAATCAAATGAAGAGTGCTCAGAATACCGATTAATACTGTAGGTTCTACAATTGGGTTTATGGTCACAGCACCGGGGACCACCAACGTGATCAACGATGTTGCATTTGTGAGCTGTGTCAGTGCCACAATGAGTGTGATACAAGTAGTCCATTTTGCTTCTCAGTAATGGGGTATACTACCAATTCGGGATTCGTACGGGGTATGCCGCCAATCATAGTATCAATAATTATGGGATGACGACACTATTTGATTATCATAGGCACCATCTATGGAATAGCACAACCTGTGGTAGCCAAAGACAGCTACTTGTATACCGATTACACTATCTTCTTATATTGGGATTCTTATAGCCCACCAGCCACTACAATGGGATGATACCAATAGAACGGGCATTGCACACATGAGAACTTCGCATCAAACCAGTGAAACATCCATACATTTTAAAACGAGAAATGAATGGCTTATAGTGTTTAAACCAACAAACACTGGGCTTAGCTAACCAAAACAACTACTGTAAATATGTATTTGAAGCCAGACTTGAAAGCTCAAGTAAGTCAACTATGTCAAACACTCCCTCCCTGCATGATTTCTATATTGCTTCTGAGGCGGCCTCGACCATTTGATGGTGGGTCAGTTGTGTCATGTTAATAGGACTTTCTGCTAGGACGTTGCCTGAACGTGGGGCAATGTTTAATTTATATACCAGGTTCAAAAGGAGGGCACGTCAGACTTTTCACAGATGAACTGCTCATTTGGGTTTGCCTTAAAGGCTTGGGAGGATACCCAATCCAAACTGGCCTTCTAACACATGCAAAAATAATGACACAAACGGGTCGAATGGGTTCCGAATCTCATGATAGATCTTGGAATTACACAAACATTTGTAAGTACCAACAAACATCTTACGTCAGTCAATCCGTTGATGCCCAAAATCTTAGGTACCACAAATATGCCATTCTGGAGTCCATCGATCTAGACTTGGCCCCAAGAAAAAAACCACGGCAGAGAGCGTGGGGGTCGTGGTCCGCCTTGCGCGGAAACCCTTGCGCCGGAAGCAAAGATGATGGGTCAATTGCTGGATGTCCGGATATTTTTGCCATGGCAAAACTATCGAACTATCCTTCTTGATTGGTTTGTATCATGTTCTACCATCTGCTTGAATTGGGGCTTGTGTGGTATGATATAGAGACTCGCTTGTGATATCGATCTAATGTTTTCCTGGTACCTGGAATGATCAACATTGACGACTTCATATTTTCGGGTTGAAAGCACCAACCATCACTGGGATAACGATGCCATGAGATGACGATCCCCTTCATAGCTTCATAGCTTCATAGCTGGGGATATAGTGACCTTCAGGGCCTCTGGGACTGTACAAAAAGCTGACTTTCTCCAAATCAGTGGATTGGTGGAGAATTTTTGAGCAGAAAACACAGCATTTTTGGTGCCAAGATTGAAGAAACACAGTAGAATCTTCCCATAGATTTTCTTCATAGATTTTTTTTTCCGAACTCATCCAACTGACTGAAAGAATATAAATAATTCTAAGCGCTTCCAGCTGGCTGCCCACACCGGACTTTTTGCGACCCGCAAAAAACTCCACTGCGCGTGGGAACGCGGAGCAAATCTCTCGTGGAAATGATCAGAACCAGGAGGACATTTGGAAACCATGTTTTTTGTGATATTTTTTGGTTCTTTTTGTTCAGACGATGTTTTTTTCAAGGCAGCCGCAATCTTTTCAGACAAGGCGGAGCAGAAGAAAATGGTGAGCCATTACGACCACGTGGGTATGAAGCAAGTGGCATGTCAACCTGAGGCAATTCTGTTGGCTCGGAAGCCCCATCTGGCGTACCTGAAATGGTAACTTTGACTGGAATCGGGGGTACCCAATCCCATCTGCATCGAGAGCGTCTTTGGGCTTTATCACTCAGTTTGACTATACTGATATGAAGCTATTACAATCCCCTGTTTGATGCACCAGAAATCATTTCGCAGTTTCTGGAAATGACTTCCGCGAAGATTTTGGAAGGCATCCGGCCTTCGAAGGTGAGAATTACCCAGCCAAGTGGAGACGGGTCAGCGGATAACGAATCAGGTGCCACGGCGGCGTGCCGACGTGGTGCGGCCTGGGAATCCGGTGGTCACATGGAGCAGTTCTGACATGTTGAAATTCAGCCATGAAACGGTGACCCCAATAGTGGAAACCCAAGCAACCAGAAAGAAATGCTGGTTTCTCGAAACAACATGAAACAAGCATTTGTTCTCAAACGGGATTCTTTCTCACTGGGGGACAACCATTGATTTCTGGGTGAGGTTTCAGATTGTTACGATTCGCCGGGCACCCTCCAAACTCTAGTGGTGGTGATATAGTAGCCCTAGAAATAAGAAACTTCACCAGCAAGGAATGAGGATTTAAACTTAAACTGCAAAAATGAGGATGTAAGGCAGAAATGATTGTTAGGACTGAGGTTATACTCATTGGTTTGATGGATATCACTGACATTTACTATATATATAATCATAATCCAATCTGAAACCTCCTCCGCAACCAAAAACTGGGGAATGATATCTCCCCCGAGCAGATCATGAACTTCTGTCTCCATTTGGATGCCCGGAGATTGCTATCGTTGACGATAAAGTGACATATCCAACAATAGACCGTACCATTTGTGAGGTATGGTTCACAACACCTGCATTTTGTCAGTGGATGAATTGGGGCTGGCATATTTGGCTAATGATGTTACTCGTCGTTGGACTTTAAAGTAGGTGTATCAAAAACATATACACCATAATGACACATATGCATGCAGTATGTACAAATGGTGACATGGTATGCCAACCGAACCCGTCTATTTTTTGAAAAGGACCTTGTTGGACCTTGACTGCGATGTGGCCATTCACCCAGTTGCCGCGAATTCGGAAGTTACAAAGAACTGAAGGAGATGGCGGCAACATAGCCATGGAAAATCCCCTATAAATGGAGGTTTTAATGGGAAAATCATCCAAAATTAGCCATTTTCCATGGCTATGTTAAATAACCAGAGGGTATCTCTGATGTTTCGATAGAATCAAAGATATAATTATGAGTTTTTCATGGTTTCGCACCATGTTCTTATTCAACAATCATTCTATGGGTACTCATTTCAGGACAAAGTCAAATTGTCTGGCTGAAAATGATCAAACCCAGAACTTGTGACCCAACTTCAGAATGGATGATTTAATCATGGATGGTTGAACCCCCCGGGTTGAAAAATGGATGGTTGAATAATTACTGTAAATGGCCCACAATTCATTGTGGGTCCATTGGTACTCTGAGGACTGAAGAATGACAATTTTTCGGTGCACCCAATTGAGTGTTGGTAAAAATGACCAGCAGCAACCCCAAAGTTGGGGTGGTAGAAAATGCTTTTGCGCCAATGTGGTAAACTTCAAGACGACACCCTCCGAAATTTTAGCGGAAATCTGGTAGTATGAACCTTCCCCATTTTACCACTACCCGATTGCATCCTGAATCAAACCATCCTCACTCTCACTATCTATATACTTACATCCCATATTGACCATGAATGTTTTAATTTGATATTCCAGGCATAGATGGTTTACCACTGTTTAGTACCAAACCCCTGAGGATTTGCTGAAATGGACATTTCGTTTCTCCAATGGTTTATCCACAGAACCTGGGACACTTCTACTGGAGCAACTTGATTGATTCGGAAAGCTGTGCCTTTTCCTGTACCTTTTTCTTAGCAGCTTCACAGATCTGGATCTTTTCATAGTTGGGATAGTGATTAAAAAACATGATGTGGTCAACCATCTCCAAAATTCCAGTCCATGGGTAGTATAAACCATCCCCAAATGGTAGGTAAAAAAAAAGGTTTACCATATGACGTTTTTCTTCCTTCTATGGGTTGAAACCACAAGTTTCTGTTTCGTGGTCCTCAGTCAACGCACGTTGCAAACGATAATTTTCTGTGTTTCAAACTGCTGAAGCACCCATGGAAAATCAAAGACTTAAATATCTTATCACAACTTATCCATGAAACTTCATAAAACTATTCAAGTTTTGCGGCAATTTGTGGCTTGCACGGGCCTTTCACGGGCCTTTCACGCTGTTGAAACCCAGCCTTTCCTTTCAGTAAGCTGAGACTCGGAGTCCCTTGGGGTCCGATGCACCACGCCACAGCGTTGCGGGGGACTCCGTGATGGGGGGAATCCAGATTTTGCGGTAAGACTTTGTAGCCCTAAAAGAGTCTTTTCAAAAATATCCAAAAGCCTAGTTGGTTGATGATTGTAGGGAGTTTTTGCTCTGTGCATATAAGCACAACTATGTGTTATATCTATATATATATATGTATATGTATATATATATAATATATATATATATATACACATGTACACCTGTATATGTCTATGTATATGTACTTGTCTATGTATATGTATATGTCTATGTAAATGTAAATTTATATGTAAATGTATATCTATGTGTATGTGTATATGTATATGTCATATACATAATTATATCTGTATATATACTGTCTGAAATATTTCTTAATCATCATGAGGAAGGCCAATGTATGGGATACGGAACCCCCAAACATTCCCATAGCTCTATGAAACCCTGTTATTGGTGGGGTATCTTTGGGAGCCCCAATTGAAGCCCCTTGCATACATTCTTTCTTGTCTGGCTTGGATGATAGTCCGACAAGCATGTTTTTCAATGGGTGGCGAAACGAAAGGACTAGATACACGTCCCAAAACTCACATGGAACTGGAAGGGAGCTTAGCTTCAGCAACAGATGGGTCTGGCTCAGATCTGAAACATGACCAGCCTGGGCCGCTTTCAAGGCGCCTAAACGGTATCCTTCTATCTGATGACTGAACCTCCCCAACATGACCATGGCGGGCTCAAAACCCCTAGGAAGTTCCCCCAGTCGTTTGGTCACAAAGGTGGCCCAATAGAAAACTGCCGAAGGTGCAGCTCAGCCTAGAGAAATCCACGTAGGTTTCTCGAAAAAAGGAATTTAGCCCAAAATGTGGTGATTTTCATGTGGAAAACGACGATCAAACATAGAATTGTGGGGGGTAACTTTTTTTGCAGACAAACTCATGGATTCATCACCTTTAATTTGGACTAATGGTCATCCAACTTCTCTACACAAGGCTCAACGTTTGACGATTGCTCTCACCATGTTGGACCGGCATCTTGTTCAGGCCCAGCTGGTGCATGTTCGCTTGGTTAGCAGGAAGTAACATGAGGGATATATATATATATGTGGTATGGGTCACCAACTTAAGTCCCAGGATAACCACAGATTGACTGGTCAAATGACTTGGCGGAGCCAATGACTTGACGTATACCCCTATATCCAACAATGTGGTAAGCCCACTAAATAAACGCTGATCAGGAATGGCCTTGTTAGGGAGAGGCCTGTTGTGAGCGGCTCCGTCTTCTTCTTGGGTACATAGTGATTTCATTATGGTTCAAGAAAGGGATTAAACTCTGGCTGAACTCAGTGAGAGACCGAAGTGGCAGTGTTTCAGCGTTTGGTTGAAATGGATGCAGCGGTGGTGGCTGCTACTGGCCGAACTCGGACTAGCTTGGAATACTAAAGGGCCACTATGAAAAACGTTGATGAAGAGGGGTGAATTTCCTCCATACGGGTCGAAACTCTTAGGTCCCAAATACAACATTGCTTTTTTGCGACTTTATGTAGTGAATCATTGCTATTCCTCGTAAGCAGTTACCACCACTACCCCTTCTGTATTTTTAAAACCCTCTTTGAGGAATCTCGCTCACAACTAACGTTCGTAGTAACGAATCCATAGGTTTCGGACAGACTTTCACCATTGTAATGCAAAATGCAAGGTATGAATGGGTTTTTATTCGGTAAACCCAATAGTAAAGCTCCAATTTGGGAGGGTCCTTTGCAGCACCCATTTCTGGTGAAGTTGGGGATGGTGGAAGACATTGGGTTTACCTCTCGGTGATCAAACGTGGCAATGGAATGATCGTGGCTTGCTGGAAAATCCACCATAGATATAGGTGATTTCCCATTGCCCTGTTTGATTACCGAGAGCTCGGAAGTATGGTTTGACAGCACTGGCACCATCTCTTGTAAACATGGTTTGTTTTCGGGTTCTACAAATTTCTGCCAAGAGTACTGAGTCCCAATATCTCCAAAACCACCCCTTTGTTGCGTTCGAGGAGCAGTTGGGTAAAGCTGTAGTGCCAAATGAGAAACCTTGCCCAACCAGATACGGAACTGGTTTGGGACTCACCATTTTCGGGCAGCGTTGAAAAAGGCACATTGAGACCTTTAGAAAATCCTCCCAATACTAAACACATCTAGATTCCCCGTAAAACCCTGGTACACTATTGGATTTGTATATTTTTGGCCCTTCTACGTACTTGCAATTTCTCAGACCAAGCATGTCCTCAACGACATGGTAATTTAGGCATGCCTTTGTGCGGCTGAAGCTGTGTTGTGACTCGTGTGTCTTCGCGACATCGTTTGAAGAGAAAGTTGGCACGGTCCAAACGAAGGCCCAGTCCACAATTTCAAGCTGGGGTATAGCTGGGTGGTCCCTAGAACCTGGAATCTGATGCCATGCTTGGATGGGTTGAAGTGCCTTGTTCGACCACGTGTGCATATATATATATATATTAATATATATATATACATATATATATATATTAATATATATATATATATATTAACATATATATATGTAAATATTAATATATATATATATATTATTATATTATATATACATATTAGCATATATTGATGTATATAAATATATTCAGTTATATACATCATCGCTACAAACCTCGCGCAAACAACAATGGTCAATCAGCTTGGGTCGGAATTGGACGTGCTTGTGTGAGTGTTGGAAACGAAAGTCTGAATTTCTCGTTTGGGGCCCCCAGCGGACTTTTTTAAAACCGCTTTGGCAATCTGGGAAGCCCCATCGGCCACATTACTACACCAGATAGCATCTTTGCATTTTTTTTTACCATCTGCCACATCATTTTGAGGTTTTTTTAAACTCTGGGGGAATGCCCTGTTGAGCAAGATGCTCTGGCATATCAATTCTAATGAACAGTGATGATCCACCAGTCTAAATCCTATAGTGGCACCGATTTTCAGACAGACCCATGTGGGTCCAACCATGCATTTTTGACGTCGGAGCCAGATGATTCACATATAAGTTTCATTTTGAGTAGGCGCATGGCTGACATCTTGAAGATTTGCACTCCCCAATAGTTTCTTTTTTTTTCCAAAATGGAACACCCCAAATTCTGGTTTGACACTGCATTTTCGCCTTTCTTCCATGGCCACATACTGGAGCAGACTTGGGCTGTGATGCTCTGCAAAACTCGGTTTGGACTGTGCCACGCGGCCAGTGCATGGCTTGCAGCGGGTTTAGAATTTCTCTGAATTTCTTTTTGTTTGGGATGTCAGGAGAGCATCCTGCATTACCAAGCAAGGGCGATTGTTTTAGTGGGTCAAAATTCTGTGGAAGCACTGAAGCATTCATTGCGGTAAACCCTACCATAGACCTCCCATATGGTAGTAACATGGAGCAACTATGGCCCAAATCTGGCTTTGTATTCGGAATCCTTTCTTCAAACAGAATTTTGATCCGGAGTTGTTGACCCATCCCCTTTTGGTTCTCGGCCTTGCCGGCCTGAGGCTCGTGGATGCTGGCTGTTTTCAAGCAAGATTCGTGGGATTATTGGAAGACAGGGTACCACAAATCCAGTGCTTTCTCATGATCCTCCTGACTAAAACATGATTGGATCTTCTGTGATTCCCCCATTTCTGGACCATGTGTTGTTGTATCGACTGGAGACATATGCCAGAAGCTCAGATTGGGTGCAGATCGACTCTGCCGTAAGAGCTGCCCAAACCAGATACGTCTCGCAAACCAGCGAAAATGGCGCTGGTGGCCAGGCTGGTGGTCAGGCTGATCCTTCCATGAAATGATAATCTTGTCCCCCGAATCTTGAATACCTGTTGGGGTTTCCTCAGTGGATTGTATATGTGGAGGCTTCCTAAAATGGGTGTACCCAAAAATGGATGGTTTATAATGGAAAATCCGAAAATAAAATGGATGATTTAGGGGTACCCCTATTTTAGGAAACCTCCATGTATGTAAGTAAATAAATATTTGACGTTAGGGGGACGGGATTAAACACCTGCCCAGAATGCTTGCAGTGGATCGACTCCTGGGTTGCCAAGAAGCTCAAGTTGGGCCAATGATGGAAGTTGCACACACGTTGGATCACCCAACTTTGGAAGGATCAAACGTCTGAAGTGTAGGTGGTCATGGATATATATATATATATATTTGTTTTTTGTTGCACAGTCAAACATGGTCAATCTATACTGGGTATCAATGATTTTCCCAGGCTTCATTGGGGGTCGTACCACCCATTTTTCGCATCAAGGCTTCGCTCTGCATGCCGCAATGCCCAATTGACACCACATTGTTCGAAGCTGCAAGGATACATGTATGATGAACCCAACATATTTGTTGTGGGATATAGACCACCTGGTGTTGATGTATTCAAAGACAACTTTTCACCACCTGTATGTATCCCATTCCTCCAGAGTTCGTCCGTCTCGCAATTTGACAATGGGAAATCACCGATTTGTATCCACTCATAGATGATTTTTCCAGAAAAGTGGAGAGTTCCAGTTGAGACTGGAGGATCTTTGTGTCATTCAGTGTCGGGTTTGTGGGGGCACATCGCAAGATTTCGAGGATTCTTTGGCAGAGTCTTGTGTCAGATTTGCCAATTCGGATTTGTCCAAAAATGCTGAAATGGGGTACCACCAATCTGCAGTGGTGTATCAATGGCCATTTAAATTTTGGGATATACCCCATTTCTGGTCAAACTCAGCTTTGATTCATTCCCAGAGTTGAACAAATTTACGGAACATCTTCAGAATGTCACTATACCTTCTGTTTCTCATCGTAAAACCATGATTAACTTCTATGCTGGTTTCAGTAATCCCTACATTTTCATGGTAAACACATGGTTTCATCCAGATTCTCCAAGTGGTCTCCTAAAGTGAAAAAAGACCAGGGTAAATCCGCTGCCACAGGCCACTGCATCGTCCCCAGGTGCCGGGGGTTGGGTTTTTGTGTTCGATGTCTATATAAGTAGTAGACAGAATAGATAGGTTTATCTATGTACATATATGTACCTGTATGTACACACATATAATATGTATATATATATATATGATATGTATACATAGTATATATATATATACACATCCATACACGATGTTTACCTAATAATGTATACTTGCATATATAGATATATACACACACTTATATGTATATATATATATATATATCATCCATATATATATATATCCACATATATATATATCCATATATATCCACATATATATATATATCCATATATATCCACATATATATATATATCAATGTATATATATATATTTATATCCATATGTATATACATATGTATATATATACTATTATATACGATTATACACTATTATATACTATTATATAGTATTATATACTATTATATACTATTATATACTATTACATACTATTATAAACTATTATATACTATTATATACTATTATATACTATTATATACTATTATATACTATTATATACTATTATATACTATTATACACTATTATACACTATTATACACTATTATACACTATTATACACTATTATACACTATTATACACTATTATACACTATTATACACTATTATACACTATTATACACTATTATACACTATTATACTTTATTATACTTACATACATACATACATACATACATACATACATACATACATACATATATACATACATACATACATAGACATTACATTATGTTACATTACATTACATGACATTACATTGCATTACATTGCATTGCATTACATTACATTACACTACATACATACATATGTACGTACGCACATACATACATACATACATACATACATACATACATACATACATACATACATACATACATACATACATACATACATCCATCCATCCATGCATGCATGCATGCCTACGTAAGTACGTACGTACGTACGTACGTACTGATAGATATACAATATATGTTATATGTATACATGGGTCAAAATTGATTACCCCAATAATTGGACAGTTCAAAATGGGAAACCATACAGGAATACCATCTCCCCAACTAAGGAGAGCAACTCACTGGACGACCAAGCCCCTACAAACTTACAATGATCGGGATTGGGCAAATCGCACCACATCATCCCAAACCGGGCCAACATTTCTGATTCATTTCTGATTTGAGAACTATTTCCAGTGAGTCTTCTTAGTAAGACCAGTAAGACCCAAAGGCACTTGAGATATTTGTTGTTTCACATCCATCATCGCCACCAGGCCGCGAGGATGCCAACATGTCGCCACCTGACCTGAAGAAGGAGGCTCAGGTAGGGAAAGCAGATGGGGACCTGAACCCTGCTGCATACGAACAGATGTGGGGAAAAAACAACATGCTTTGCTGTTTGGAAAATGATCCATGAATCGTGGTTTTTTTTGACGTCTATGTTAGGTTTTCCGGAGGTTTTTTTTTTTTCGAACTTCACCAGGCATTTTTGTTAACAACTAAAATAGGACTTCACCAACGATAAAGGTCGGGTTTTTAACGAGAAATGTTGGAGTTTAGCCAACAAACTTGGGATGCAACCAAAGAATGTGGATTTGATTTAATCAGCAATAATTTGGGACTTCAACACCAAGTATTTTTCAGGACCCAGGAAGATCACCAGCCTGGTTGATGATTTGATGATCACCACTATGATCATATATTGATATTGGTAAAAGAACCAACGTGGTTGGTGGTTATTGGTGGTTGTTATTATTACCATTAACCAAGCATTATGATAATACATCAACATATACCATCTGGTAATTAAACGTAGCTATTGAAAATGGCCATTTATAGTGGATTTTGCCATTAAAAATTGTGATTTCCCATAATTATGTTGGTTGACCAGAGGGTAGAGAACATGAACATAGAGCTTTCTAGGCTACCTGTATACTGATTGAAACCTGGCGGGATATCTATATAAACCAGCTGAAGCACTGATTTCGTGCAAGTTTGCCAAGTATTAGCTGTGTCCGTATGAGAATATCAAGGAACATCTTGGAACTAGGGAAATCATCCATTGAATCTTTCGATGTGTTCGCTACCAAGAGATGTGAACATCCATTGATCCGTTCTGCGGAGTTCATTTTCCGGTCCTCAATGGAGGAACAGGCAGGATATCGATGGGTCAATAGTGGGACCCGGGGATAGATTCTCAACCACCAGGTAACTTATGCTGTGAAACATGTGCCGGTGTTAGCTAGCCTATAACTGACCCTTTTTTTTGACTTGCCCAAGTCGTATTTGTTGGGTATGTCAACCCATTTCTGTTGGTTGATGTTCCCAATGTTTGTAGAAAAACTCATCCATTCGGTGTCGAATCTAGAATGTTGCAAAATGACTACATAGAATGGCTGGGAAAAGCATACCATACCAGAAACCTCTTTGTCACAGAACATTTTCTGGGCTTGTGTTGGTTCAATAGGGTGGCTCAAGGGGAAAAATTAAGAGGAACTCCTTACATTCCTGATGGATAGAACATGATAGGACAGTGGCAAGCAGTTTTTCTGGTAAATTACTTCATCTTTTGGGTAAGATTCTCAACTTATCTTAATTTCTTGGCCAAAAATTGGGTAATATCTAAATTTATCCATATTTTGGGTAATATTCCATCTTTTGGGTAAAAAAAACCCAAATCCTTTTTTTATTGTTGACTTTTTTAAAAACCGCCACGCGGCGTCGGACAAAAATCACTACAGGCCATGCTCTTCCCCTGGGCACTTCCACCCTGTTGGAGACGTTCCAAGCAGGCCGGTGCCGGTTTGCGGAACAATGGGATGAATTCACAATGGAAAACAATGGTAAACTTCCCAGTCATGTACATCCAATTCAGGAAAAACTCTTGGAATTTTCGATGTAGAATGGTGAACGGTAGAGTAGAGAAAGTCCAATGGTAAACGGCCCACTATACAATTAGTTGTTAAACATAGTAAGCATGAAAGTTCTTCTGGTCAAAAGGGTCACAAGATATGTTTTCTGCATCATGTGGGTTCCAGCGGGTCTTAGACTTTGGCATCCTGAATGGAATGTGTCCGAGCGGTTTCGCTGAAGGTTGGCCCAATGCTGAGAAGTTTGGGACACCAGCGTTTGAGTGTGCATCCTGATTAGTAAGTGGTTTACTCAACCTACACTTAATTTGCAATATATTCCTACTGTGTGAACTAAAACGGTCATGAACCACACCAACTCGGTATGCTTGAAGACCTATACTGCATTGTAATGCGATACCATATGGTCTTGGTGGGATCAAGATCCATAACTACCAGCGATTTTGATGGGCAATACTTTACCTTTGGCCCCCGTTGGTCTTCGCAGTTGGCCGAGGGCCCTCGAGCCAGCCGCCAGCACTTCTTCTGATGGGGCCACGCTGAATCATGAGCGCGAAAACTGACGAAAAGCGATGCTGGGGCTGGGGATGTGACCTCTCTTGACTCGTAATTCGGTAATTTGGGAAGGTTCTGAAAATTGAGGACTCCCGAACCCCCAGAGAGGTTTCTGGAAACCCATGGTTTTGGGGTCTTCAATTTAGAGAAGCAAATAGACTTAAATAGACACTCTTCTTGGTCTTTGGGGTGCCATCAAGATCGAATCCAACAATTTGAATCTTCATTTTCCCATGGGTGGATCATCTACAAGAGGCGCTGGGCCGTAGTGAAACCATGTCTCCCTTGAAGGGTCGATCAGGGACCCTACATGGGGTTATCATGACCCATGAACTGTAGATCCCCATACAATCCCATACAAAACGATTCTTTTGAGGGAACAGACACGAGATTTTTTCAGTGGATAGAACATCAGATAAAACATGATAAAACTGATGCTGGGATTGCTGGGATTATTTATTAAGTATTTTCCACGAATAGCCCCACCTAAAACGTTTAAGCTCCAATTTCTTCATGGTGAAATAGTGAAATTCAGATTCTTCAGAATGAACTCCCAATTTTTCACCGTGAAATCACCACATTTCCATGGTTCAATGCCATTTCTCTTGGGTTTTCAAAGCAGCCATCGCCTACCTCGGTCCTGCCATGGCATTCCACGTTGCGCTGCTGAGTGGCCAAAGCTGCCACGTCAGTCGAAGCGCCGTGGCGACGGCGAAGCAGTTGAGACTGGCGGCGCAAAAGGCCGGGTGGTGCGCTGGATTTCAGCACTGAACATGGGGATTCCATGGGGATTGCGTATGTAATTTGTTTGGAACATGGGATCAAGAAAACATATGATTCTTGATGGGATATTGAGGTTACTGGCAGATATCTGGATAAATAGGGTCAATTAAGTCAAGCTGGAAACATGTGAGGAACAGGGCTGGGATTGTCTGAAAACCAGGTATCCCTCTAAATTGTGGCATCATTTTAACAGAGAAAACACACATACACATACAGACGTAATAACATGTTTACATATATACATATAACATATACATATGGATCATATGTATATGTACATTTATGAATCAGTGGATTTGGCGATTGGCGTGTGCCACTGCGTTGGTCATTGCGTTGGTCCGCGTTTCAGGAGTTGGGCATTGGCATCAGCCAACTGGTCCTGGAAGGACTGGGGATGATGCAAGAAACACCGCGAGTTTGAAACCAACAAACGTGGCAATTGAAAATCCATCATTCGGGATTCGGGGGTTTCTTAAAATGTCGGATCCCCAAAACCATGGGTTTCAATACACAAATGGTCTATAATGACTTGGATGATTCGGGGTACGCCCATTTTAGGAAACCTCCATTTATAGATGAATTTTCCATTCAAACCTCCATTTAGCCACGTTTGATTACCATAGGGATCCATAGGGTAATCGCTTCTTCAACCAAAATAAGCTCTCTTTTCCCCCGGATATTAAATACACCGCTGAAAGGCTTGGTTTAATATTGGATCTGTTCATTTTGGGGTGCACAGTATCAGCGTTGAAGATCCAAAACTGATCAAGTTTGATGCAGTTCAAAATGACAAACTCTCACACGTGTGAGTGTGAGAGCAGTGAGAGTGAGAGTGCCACACGGGGGGCATTTAGCACTAGGATGCACTAGGGAGAAGGGGTCAAGTTGCAACCAAAATAGCATGTTGGACAGAGTCGTAGTTCGGCGAACAAGACATGGAATTTGCAAAAACATGCACCTTTGGCATCTTTTGGCCAGCGAACGTGAGGATGAAGAAGCCATATCAGCTCTAGCAAACATGGCACTGGAGGGGATGGTTAAATCCTTGGACAAGCATGAAATCCATGACAAAATCCATGAAAGCCTATCCCAATGATGATTTCTATTGATTTCTCACTTTTTTTTGTTGTGTTTCGGCGAAATCAGCCAGGAGAAGTGCTGAAGGATGCTGATCTGCTCTCAGAGGTGCCAACTGCTTTGACAAACACACGGGAGCTGGGTTGGTCAAATGGGGCATGCCCCACCACTTGCCATTCCAACATGGAGTTTTTTTGTTGCATTCTTGGGTACCATAGTCTTGGACACACGAGTGTTTCATTAATCAACCAAAGTGGTAGTTGGTGGTTGCCGAAAGTGGCGAACAAGAGATTGCAGCTGGTGTACCAAACGTTGGATGATGAAGATGAAGTTGATGATCGTGAACAACAAGATTGCGAACCAACTGAAACATTGTCATTTTGTATTTCCCTGATGGTGACTGGAAAGATGAACAATTATTTTCCATGAAATCCAGTTTTTGAATAGTTAACTCCCATAGTTGTGTTTTTTGATAAGATACTCACCATTTCGGGTAGTTACATCTGATTTTGGGTTACCATCATCTGCTGAGGAGAGTGACAAGACCATCTTCGCATTGGCCAAGCCAGCGACGTTGGCGTCGCGACCCAGGTATGCCTTTGCCTTTACCTTGGTGCGAGGCGATGGGTGGGGCAGCGGGCAGGGGGGAAGGGAACATTTTTGGGGCAAACATGGGGAAGAAAACGGTTGGAAAATGGCAATTCTATGGATTTCATGCCGGTTCAAATCCGGATGAAATTGAAAAAACAAATCGATCTAGAAGCATGAAAAAGAAGATAGAATACACAAGGAATCAGAAAAAAAGGCGCAAGACCAAGGAGAACGGGGACATATGGGGATCAACATAGTAACACAACAAATGAGGGTTTTGGACTGGGGAAGGGACCCCCAGACCTTGATTCAGACGATTGTTGAACTACTTTTTGTTTGTCATCTGCCACTTTGTGATACTGAGATGCTCATCATTTCTGCTCAGGCTCAAGCACCTCTACTTCTGCTCTGCCTATAGTGTTGCCGAGTCATCTCTCCAGTTTGGTTCTTTATGTCCTGGACCGCCCCAAAATGTTGATCCGGGTGGTGAGTGTTGGAAGGGCAGGGCGCTCGGCTCCTGTATCCTTTTCTCCCTGATTCCATTCCATATGCTTTCTGATGGTATCCCTAAATTTGCTCCATTTTTTTCCGCCACTTGTGCCGACATTTCACGATCCTTTCAGGGCCTTTCAGACACCTACCCATGCGCAGTTGGACATTCCCTGCCTTGCACAGCCCTGATACCCACCTTGGGTATCTCCAATATTTCATGGTTAGTTGTTAGTCCTCCATTTTTGCTTCGGTTCAATCACCACTTTGAATGGTTCAATCCCCTAGTATGGATATCGAATCCCCATATCAATCCCCACATCAATCCCAAGAATGGCTGTACACTCGCTACGAATTCCTGAAAGAATCCTATACTTGTATATATATATATATACTGTCGTATATATATATATATATATATCTAGGTAAATTATAACGACCTCACTGTGACCTCACTGGAATATATGGTTAGTATAGGGAATCATCCTGAAGAAGGCCTTAATTCAAATTAGTGAATTAGAATATTTACATATATTTACATGTATATATTCTCTATATATTCTCTATACAATCCCCATGAAATCCTCCAATTTTACTGGTTAATTTCGAGGCGACGGCGCCGTGGTCTGCTGGGGCGACCGCGCTGCTGGCGGCGACGCCGCGCGGCTGCAGGCTGCGCTGTGCGGCGCCGGCGCTGCGGTGCGGCAGGTGACGGCGTCGGCGCGGGCGTTTGCTGCGGTGCTGGAGGCGGCCATTGGTGATGATGATCATGGTTAACCATGGGTAATGATGGTGAATAATGGTTAATAATGGATGGTAATAGACATAGATAATAGTAAATAATGGTTGATAATGGTTAATTAATAACCATGGTAAACATCACCAGGAACATGGTAAACGTTCTATACCCTCTGGTAAACTAACATGGCTATTGAAAATGGACCATTTATAGTGGATTTTCCCATTAATAGCATGGTGATTTTCCATAGTTATGTAAACGTTTACCAGAGGGTAATGATGAACCATGGTTGATAGTGACACACAATGGTTAATATCAAGCCCGGTTTTTTTTATAAACCATGGTTTATGAACATTATGGGGGTACTCCAAAAAAATAGTCATAATCTGGAAATTCAATGGTACCCCCCAATTCAACAGCCTAGGGGTTTATTCATCCAGGGTTGATATTACTAATGATTAATAATGATTAATAATGAATAACAATGATGAATAATGATTAATGATGGTTAATGATGATTAATAATGATCAATGATGATTAATAATGAATAATAATGATTAATAATGATTAATAATAATGATTCATAATGAATAATAATGATTAATAATGAGTAATAATGATTAATAATGATTAATAATGAATAATAATGATTAACAATGATTAATAATTATTAATAATGAATAATAATGATTAATAATGAATAATAATAATTAATAAGGATTAATAATGGTTTATATGGTTCATAACCATGGTTGATATGGGGATCATGAGCTTTCTGAAAAATGGAGGTACCCCCAAATGATCCAAGGCATTAGACCATTTCAGTATTGAAATTGAAAGCCGTGGTTTTGGGGATCCCCCAGAATAAAGCCACATATCGATGATCTCTAGGTAATCCTTGAGCAGGTCACACAGTGAATGGTGGCTGAGCTGCTAAAGCTGAGGTTCAAAGGGGCTTCCAGGATCAGCCCAATCGACCCATGGGTTCTATGATGTTTTACTGTACCCCCCGAGTTTTCTGGCTATCTACTTCGCCCATCACCAGTAGTTCTATCATGCTTTTTTTTGTTACGCTCCCATTTCTTGTTGGTCACACACTTATCATGTGCACAAGTCAGGCCAAGATTGGCCCCAAGACTAGTTTGGTTTTGTCATGTTGTTTGGTTGCTTAACCCAGAATAGAAATCAGACTCCTGCACATCTATAAAGCCGTCCTCATGTTTGCTGGTAAATCCATGACACCTCCGACATCTCTAGATCCCGTCAGTCCCCAAGATTTCATGGTGACCAGCGACCAGGATGGCTCAGTGGTGTCTTGGGGCATGAGGGAATTTGGCAGCGACAGCTACGCAGCTCGGCATGTGATGGGTCACAATTTGAGGCCCTGGGAACATGGGATGTTTGTATAGACATCGAAAGATATCCACAGGATTCCACAGACAGATTGTGTTATGTGCAAACTCAGATTGCCCCAGCACCACCTTTTTCAGCTCTCGTGTTTTTTCACACCGCTCCCCGAAAAAGTCAGACCCAGAATGAGTTGGCTGGAAGAAAACTGCAAATAAAGTTGTGTGGCCAAAACCAGGTTAGAAGAGTTTCTTGCAGATTTCCCGAACAATTAACAAGTGAAGTAATCCCATGGCCCATCTGAGTATCAGCAATGTGGTAAACCCTAAACCCCCAAATTCACTCAAGATTCACCCGAAGAAGCCACATTCTTCCACCAGGAGGTGCGCGATCTGCTGGTGAATGTCCAAGAAATAACGGCATCCTACGGAGCCTTCGCAGCCCTCCGTACGGATGGTCAAGTTGTTTCCTGGGGGAATCCCTTGTACGGAGGCGGCAATGGTGGGAAGATGGTGGGAGGTGATGAAGCAACTGGTTGGTGGATGGTAGGTGAAAATTGGTTGAAAAATTCCCCCAAAATTAGTTACATCCCCATGGTTAATGGTCCCAAAGGTGTGTAAATCCCCTATTGAACCATGGTTTCTGAGGGGTGTTTAATGTTAGGGGGATGGACTCGTATCATGACTAAACATTTCATATGCAGCGAACGCATGCAAGGTGTAGGTTTACAATCACCATTGCCTAGTTTAAAAAGATGTACCAAACCCAAGTTGTTGGAGTAATAAAACCAATTAAGCAAACTATTTGGGGCGCCGCCTTGTGAGGGTGTTATCAGATCATGCGAATTCAACCCAATCAATTTGGTGAGATCTCCGACAAAGATGTTTTCTCCTTGGGAATTGGTCAAATCATTGAGCACCCCTATAGCCGCTATAGCATAATCATCAAACAATCTTGGGTCAAAAGTAACCCACTTTGGGTGGAGAATCATTAAACGAAAACATACAGTCGTGGCTTTTGACCCCGCGGCCAGGCTGCCACAGCCCCGCGGTCCGCGCCAAGCTCCGCGACGTGTCCTCCGTCTGCGCCTCAGCCGAAGCCTTCGCGGCGATTTCAGGCGACGGCACCGTGGTGACATGGGGACATCCCGAGTCGGGCGGATGCAGTGGACCGGTGCAGGCAGGGAAACTTTGGGAAACCATGGAGCCGGATGGTTGTTAGGATGGTAGGGGTAACTCTCTTTGGTAGTAGGGGATCCCAAAAGGTCTCAAGTCTGAACATTTTAGGGTATTTTAGGGTAGGGAATTTATTTGTAATCGATTCCAGATGGATGGAGCTTGGAGGGAAGCTCAATAAATTCATTGGGTGAATCAATGTGAAAATTGCGCAATCCATGGGGAAAATCATGATTACAGTGGCACATGTAAAAATTACCCTTTGGGGATCTCTGGGAGCTATACCCCATTTTTTAAGAAATGCAAACACATTGGCAGAAGGTACGTCGCGAGTTGTCGCGACGGAACCTTGGCTATTGTCACCGTAGACCGGGGGGGTTGGGATGGTCGGCCCAAAATCACTTCATTTTGGGGTCTTTGACCTACAGCAAAAAGAACACCCCCAAAACAGGATGGTCTGATCGTCAAAATAAGGAAAAACAAATCCAAACCTGTTGGAGTGGTTTCCCAATCTCAGATTCCAACCTTTTTCGGCCAGGACCAGCTGCAGCACGTGATTTCGCTGAGCGCAACTTATGGCGCTTTCGCAGCTCTTCGGAGTGATGGCAGAGTCGTTACATGGGGCGATGTGCCGTGGATGCGAAGGGGCAGAGATTTGCCGGGTGGTGCATGGTGAAACTACGAGATTTTCACCATCACAGGGGGTTTCACCACTAGATGAAGGGCTTTTAGGAGCAGAAAGTTGGATGTGAACCAGATAAGATTCGTTGAGCAAACAAGGGAGCAAGAAACGGGCCAAAACCGTTGGCCATTTTAAGCAAGGACTGCTCACTTTCTTCTCGGATGACCCCAGGGATCAGGCAAGTTCCAGGTTTAGGTTTTCGATGATAAAACATTGTCCGTTGTGGGTTCCAACAGCTTTTCTGAAAGGAATCGGCCCCCCATAGCATGAGGATGAGTGAGATAATGAATGCATCCCAAGTCAATTTGGGTTATGCCACTTAGAATCCCATGCCCCTAATACTTTACACCCCATCAGTGGTCCCAAGTATAGGGCTGGTGAACATTAGGGGGAAAGGGATTCCCTGGTATTGACCCATTACAGCAGGAGCGCTATGGAGCGCTCGTGCCTTACTATGCCTTTGTTTTGAGGAACAGACAAGTTGAACGCCTGTGCAGATGAACAGCGCGAGGCCTAACCAATGAAAATCCTCCATTTTCACCAACACATAGTAGAATATTGAAAGAAGTACTGGTATGTATGGGGTGATCCTTGCATGGGTTTTGACCCTCTGAGGATACGTTTGGTGGTGACAGTAGGGCAGTTCGCGCAGAACTTCAGGTGGGACGGGTGATGAAAGGAAGTGGGATGGACGTGTTTTGTTTTTGGTGAGCTTTGAACGCTCAAGAAATCAAAACTTGCTGAAGTGCCCAAAGTCCGCTCCTGCCTAATTTTGTTTCCACGCATGTAGATCCATGCAAAGCGGTGAATAGCTTGTTGATTTAGAATTTAGGAACATACGGTAAGCGGCAGGAAGTGGCCATACATCACAATCACATATATATATATATAATTATATATATATATATATGATTTAACCCTTTATATATATATATATACATATGTTATAAGTTATGTATGACATATCATTATGTACATACGTACCTACCGGCCGACCTGTCTACATGGCTACATGTGGGTACCTGCATAGCTGCATAGTGCCAGGATGCCACGACAGAACAATGCAACAATCCCAGCAGTAGAAGAACAAAAAACGGGTTCTAAGATACCATGATGCACATTTATATATATGGATGTACATGTCATTACATGTCTATGTATAATTATGTACATATCTATTACTATATATTTCTATATAGAAACAGAAATGCTTTTATACACTGAGACCCTGTTATACACCGGTCGACATTCTCACGCATTTCAAAAGTTCGCAACGCAGGAGGTCGTGGCAGTGGAAGCCTCCCAAGCAGCTTTTGCCGCCCTGAAGCTTGGCGGTCAGCTGTGATTCCAAAGAGCCTCCTGATGTAATGGCTATGCAATGGTATACAAAGCCTATCTAGCAACCATATAAAACCACATAAGACCGAAATAAAGCTGATATACATGAACCCAAATGGTATGCAGTGGTATACAAAACCGATGTAAAACCCATACAAGACCCATGTAAAGCCCATAGAAAAGCGATATACCTTCTGGTAATCAAACGTGGTTTGCTGGAAAATACCCCGGCTACAGGTCGATCATTTCCCATAAGACCATCATAAATTGGTGGATTTTCAATTGCAATTTTTCATTGCCGAAAGGTACATAGAAATATCTCATACGATAAGTAGGTGTATCTACATGGATGGACTTAGTCATGTATATATGACAGTTTGTGTGTTTGTTTCTATGTATGTAACGTAATGAAAGGTAATATTGTAATGGAAATTATTGGAATGTACTGCAGTGCAATGCAGTGCAATGCAATGCAATGGAAGGAAAAGTAACGCAACGCAAGGCAACCCGACATGTAATGCTAAATGTACTTTAAATCTTGGATGTAAAAGTACAAGCAATGCAATGTAAGTGTAATGTTTGCATATCTACCCGTGAGATGGGCAACTAGGATTTGCTTGAGTTATTGGGTGGATTTGAAAGTAACTTCCCATGATGGTGTTTCAATGGCAGTACCAACATGTATCCATGGATGTGTTGACGGTCTTATGCAGGAGCAGGTCGAGTATTTCGGAACATGTCCTTCAAAAACATAATCTTAGACTACCCTCCGGTAATCAGGCATGGGGCTTGTTGGCTAATCCCTCATTTATAGATGATTTCCCCTTCTAAATGCCAATTTACAGGGATTTTACCATTACAACCTCCATTTTGCATGGGGATTTCCCGATTGCAATGGCTGCAAGCAAAACGGATGGCATCACCAAGGAGATCAATCCACAAACTTTAGCCTTCAAAGTTTCGGATACAACATGGACAAAGATATTGAAATATTGGTTTGTTTTGAACATATTTGGTATTTATATTCCCTCTCATTCCCATTTGATTTGTTGGCAAATTCTTGTTACGCTATGCTTCCTCTCTGGTAAAGATGAGACATTACTGGCATCGCAAGAAAGCACCCATTTCAATGAATTCATCCTCTACATTTGTGGCAGGTATTCCACCAGCCTGGGTTTACTTTATTTTAGATTTCCTACAGGTCAGTTGTTTGTTATATCCCCCATTGATTGATTGTCAAATCATGTTCATGCAGTTGGGTATGTCTCCTGGTTCCTTCATGTTGCCTTCAAAATGTAATACACTTCACTGCTTCGTGCTTCGTCGGTTCCTTCGTGTCTCGCATCAGGCGCGCTGATGGCTCCGTGGTCGCCTGGGGCCGCCGGCCCTGCAGCGAGCCAGGACCTTTGGTGGCCATGCGGCTGAAGGCGTCCTCGAAAGCCTTCGCGGCGGTGACGCTGGAGGGTGCAGTGAGATGTTGGGGCGATGCTGCCTGGATTTTGGCCCATCTTTGCCAAGAAATTCGATGTTTTTTTTTCCCCACCTGCCAGGTGAAGGTTGTTAGATTTTATCAGAGCTGCCCGGCCTCCTCCTTCTCCTCTTCCTCCTCGTCCTCCTCGCCAGCTCCAGATCGCAGTGGGCACTGCCGGACCTCAACGGCAAATGACAAAGTATATGCCAGATAGAATGTCAGAATATATGTCAGAATGCCAAACTAGATGCCAGATAGAATGTCAAATAGAATGCCAGATAGAATGCCAGAAAGAATGCCAGATAGAATGCCAGACTAGATGCCAGATAGAATGTCAGAATATACGTCAGATAAAATGTCAGTAAGAATGCCAGGAGGAAGAGGAGGAGAGGACAACTCTGATGAAATTCTAGATTTCATCAGAGTTGTCCTCTCCTCCTCTTCCCTGCCTGAAAGTTTTGCCAGAAAGAATGTCAAAATATGTATCACACTATACGCCAAATAAAGTCAAATGGTGGGGATCACTCGAAGTAAGTAATTGTTGATGTTTTTTGTGGAAGGTGTGATTTAGATGTGAAGACGTGAACCTGGAGTTTGGTTCAGGCGTTTTTTCCCCCGAAGCAAGTCAGTTGGAAGTGGGTTGTTTCGCGGAGGAAGATTTGTATAGCTATAAAACACCATTGTGACCCATGGGGTAAACCCAACAGCTGGATAGATGGGGAATCTACGCAAGCGGAAGGTTTTTGTGATCTTTTTTGGGGTCGAAGCAACTCCAAGGCTGAGTTTGGGGGCGATTGCAGCATGGTGCAGGTCAAGAGGGTTGGAGGGTTTGGTGGATTTGGGGGGACTTTTTGGAGGTGTTGTTTCTCAAGAAAAATTTGATTTTGGACCAGTTTTTGACTGTTTTTTTTCAATGCCAGAATTTGTAAGTGCTGAAATTTTGAGGGTTGCAGAATTCAGAATAGGAAGGTCATAGTGTCATAGAAGTATTGAATCCGTTGGGACCATGCATCCCCTTCTCCTGGTGTTGGCGGTGTTGGCTGGTTGTTGATTGGAGATGCCAGGAATACCACACCGAACCGAATCATAAATAGTTTTGTCCAAACTAAGATGAGGGATATCCCAAAACGGTTACTTTGATTCTCAAAGCGCACAGCGGATTTGTCGGACAAACTTACATCCATTACTAGGCTAGAGGCTAGTTGGTTTCAAAGAAGGGGGGCTTCGGAACTGCATACTTCTTGAAGTTGGGATTGTTGGGGCATAGAAAATATGGGTGTCTTGGAGGCTAACCCTTGAGATACTCTGCCGCCTCGATACCATTTTCGACCTGGCTGCTGATTCATCTTCAATGTCGGCTGGGTACCCTCTGGTAAACTAACATAACTATGGAAAATCACCCTTTTTAATGGGAAAATCCACTATAAATGGTCCATTTTCAATAGCTTTTTGTATGTTCACCAGAGGGTAAATCCTGATTTTCGCTAGTTGATCCTCGACCCACTTTCCCAACCTGTTGATGAGATCCCCACCGCATGTGAACTACCCTCAAGTTTTGTTGGGTGGCTGCCGAGTTAACAGGTCGTTCATTGAAACAACCTGTTTCGAGGGTGGATTTTGAATATATCCATATCCTATATGATCGTAGGTCACCTCACTATTCTTGTAGCTTTTACTCCCCTTCTTCTTCCCTGTCCCCATTTTTTTCAAACTTTGGAGCCATGGATACTCAAAAAAATCTTCAGCACCCTGTTTTTCCTAAACTGACAATGGAAAATCCCGATGCTGAACGGACAAATTATCGGGAATTCCTAGGAAGCTTTCTGTTTTCTCAATTGCCAGGGTTTCATTCTCGGAGGGTATCCTGTACTTCAAAAATGTATCCCAGCTAGTAAGTGGGAACCAACCCATTTTTGACACATATATACCCCGTATGTAATCCACATATCACCCATATATAGCCCATATATAATCAAATGTGATAAGTAAAGGGAGATATTCCTTACACAATTACATAGTATGCTTAAAACCCATAGAAAGCCCATAAAAAAGGGTACGAAGTGTAGCGCGAAACTCGACAGGACCAGCTCTATGGAGTGGAAGAGCTGCACGCCACGCATGGGGCCTTTGCCGCGATCTTGAAGAGTGGCCAGGTGTGGCGATGGCTGAGGACCGGCAAAAAAATCCTGAGATTTTTGGTATCGAAAACTCATGTGGACTCTCAATGGTTTAGTGTAAGATGTACATAATTTTTAAGTGCATAGATAGATGAATAGTTCTACCATTTCTATTCCAATGTACATAAATACATATTGGCCTGCTTTTTTTCCTTTACAAAACTTGAGCAAAATCTATGTCGCAGGGTAGTGGAGTTTTGACCCAAGCCCACATGAATCAGCAAACATGCTGGTGGAGCCGGCCAAATGGTGCGTGAAAAACAAAATGGGAACCCAACCCCAAGCAGATGGGAATGTAACAAACCCAAATGAAGAAGTTAATCAATAAGGTGCGTAGCAGCAACTTTTTGTGGACATGCATAGAGATTTGATTTTGTCTGACAACAGGGATAAATCGTATGTATATATGTATATATATATATACACATAATATTCCACTTTGAATGGGACCATGAAAGGAGAACCCTACACCGTGATTCTTCCAACCTTGAGACACGGCTTCGCAACAATGGAAAGCCACACTGCTGGATACATGAGCAACACCAAAGAATGGGCACCTTCCTAAGTACTACATTGTGATCATGGTGAATTCCAGGGGCAATAGTGAGTCCTTTTTTTCATTGGAGAGCAATACATAGTGGTTTCCAATCCATAGGGATACCCCCAGTCATCATCCATTTTAGATTGGGATTTTCCATGAAATAAACCATCCAGCTATTGGGGTACCACCATTGCAGCAAACATCGACATCCGCGAATCGTGGCGAGGTGGTCACTTGGGGGCATGCAGACTATGGTGGTGACAGCTCCATGGTGCAGCTGAAGAACGTGCTTCACCTGCAGGTCACGTGGCATCGATCCAAGAAGACTGGGTTTTTAAAGTTGGTGGATTCCAAGACCTTCAGGGTTTGCAACATGTACTACCCTCCAGTAAACTAACATAGCTATGGAAAATGGCCATTGATAGTGGATTTTCCCATTAAAAAGGGTGATTTTCCATAGCTATGTTAGTTTACCAGAGGGTATACATATACTGTACACCTTAACTGTTCTCAAGAGCAATGCTCTATCTAAAGGTACGGATGGTCTGAGGGTGCGGTCACCAGGTGCAAAAAATGGTGTTGTGTTACGGTACGGGTACGGTATGGGCATGGTACGGGTATGGTACCAGTAGGGGTACAGGTACAGGTACGGGTACGGGACCATTGATTTCATCGCTCTTGAGAATTGATCCAATATCCATCTTTAGTTTTCATGCCTGATTGTGGTGTGTGTAAAAACATTCTTGTTTGGATCTTGTGGAGAAATTCTAGCGGTCTACCCATATGATTGGTGGATTTGTATTCGTTCCCATGCTAGATTTGGATGTGTCTGAAAATGGGGAAAATCTGGGTTATTTTCACATTTTCTGGTCAAACCCAAATACTGTATCATATTGATTATACCCCATCCCATGATATAACATCTTACGTATCCTCGCAAATTTGCATAGATCTATTCATGGGTTCAGTCCCCATTTGGGCTGGTTATAGTCCCCATCCCGTTCCATCCCGGTTGAACATCCTTTTCGGCAATGAACATATGCCAAAGGTAGATAGACAACCCCACATCCACTACTATCCGCTAGGGTTTACTCCATAGTTGCCTGGCGAATCCTTTTCAGATTCCCATGGATTTCTGGTTACTGTATATCACCAATTTTTCCACATGAAACTGTATCATCCCGCCCCACGTTTTTGATGATTCAAATGCCTTAGACTTTGGTGAACTCGCTGAAGAGGCTTCCTTTGGCGCCTTCGCTGCCATCACAGGTGATGGACAGGCTGGGGTTTGGTGCAGTCTTTTTTTCCGAGAAACACTTGCGGGAAACCAGGTTTTTTTTTCCTGTTTTCCATGAAATACTTTTTTTCATTGTGTTTCGTCTAGATTTTCCCAGCACTTCTGGGATAGTAATGCTCACTGGATTTGCTGAAGATACACTTATTGAATTCTCTGCTGTTTGGGGGAATCTACAGGAAGATATTTCTTGAGAAGATCCACAAAGGCGTTCCATGAGCAACTGATAACCCCAACGCTGGGGAGAAATTCATAGCACAACCACATAACCGAGTCGAGCTCGGACATGTATGCACAACATGAGGGGTATCAAAACCAGACACCCTGAGAATGAGGAGCTCACCAAGGATGGAGGCTGTGGGTCCAAGCAAAAATCATTGAACCACATTGAACTGCTTCGTGCCTCCCAGCCAGGAAAGTTCCGCCCCTGATTTCCCATCTCCAGGTCATCACCTGGGGCGACGCCGACTCTGGAGGGGACAGTAGCGCTGTCAAAGAACAGCTGCAAAAGGTCCAATGACACCGCGGATGCCGAGGCGGTTGCCCACTGAACTCGGACGTTTTTATTGGGTCAAAACGAAACAGGGTAGCTGGGACCATATGTCAACAGCTCATGTCGATTCCCCAAAAGAATTCTATCTGGCCATGTTTTTTCTGTATTGGATCGCCCATTTATTCCCATTCCTACGAGACCATCGTTGGGCACGCTGTTGTACATAGATCGTGCCGGTAGTTTCTCTGAAGGAGCACAAGCATCCGGTCATCTGGAGCGAGCTGGGTGAAGGGGTAGTAGATGTGATACGATGATGGGGAGCATACAACCCACAGAAAAGTGGTACCTTCCTGAAACCAGCAAGGAACCAATCCGGGGTTCCAAATTAGTTGGAGGGGTGTCGCCCCTTTTCCCACTAATGCCATGACCAGAAATCCTGGAATCCTATGGATTTGTTCATTCTTGGGTCCCATACAGGGCGTTTTATAGAGGGATTGGCACCAGCTCACTCCTCGGACATCCGCGACAGTGGAAGTTGGGTGCAGGATAAGCCAACACTTGAAGAAGTCCCAGAAGTGTGCACAACTTACAGCGTTTCGTCCCGCCTATGCTATGTTTCGTTGCCACAAACACATCTTAAACACCGTAGTTCCCTGTTAAAAATCGCCCCCCCCCCCGGCAATCAAACGTGGCAAATCCGCAAACTCAATGGACATCTACGGGAAAATCATCGAACTATAGCTGGAGGAATTTCAAGCAAGCTATGTGACTGATGACCCCAGGCTAGCTCTGCGGGGGTGA
The DNA here is from genome assembly GCA_003297045.1 of Symbiodinium sp. clade C Y103. NCBI lineage: Eukaryota > Dinophyceae > Suessiales > Symbiodiniaceae > Cladocopium > Cladocopium sp. clade C. The sequence goes on from BGPT01000002.1 coordinate 546,628, forward strand.
TCTTTTCACCAGAAGTGGGGGATGGGAAAAATCCCCAGGGTAAATGAAGAGAAAACCAGCAATGATGGGGATGTAAATCTATGAACTGCTGAGAAGTGGTGATTTCCTTCGTTTTTTTTGACTTTGCAACGAATTGGGATGAGGATTCTGATGGATGACGATATTTTTCAGAGGGTTCGTATGACGATATTTTTCAGAGGGTTCGTGTATGTTTGTGTACTCTGCTTGCCCCCAAAAAATAGTTTGGCCCAGAAAATATCCCACCAAAACAAGCCGATTTCCAAACTGCTAGCAAGTGCCACCATCCTCCGATGGTTGAGAAGGGAATCCCAAGTTGATTTTGGGGACTTGATGGCTGTTGAAGCGAATTTCGCCGGACTCATTGCTTTGGCCACTGGATCACAATCAAACGCCCACGTACAATGTATAGACATCAAATTTCCACCTCTTCTGTTGTTCTTTGGGTCCACTTTTTCATTGCTGGGTACCAGCCTGCATCCACACCCACTGTAAGCTCCACTTCCTCCGTGAGAGGATTTCCACCGCAGGGCAGCTGTCTAGCTGCGAGAATTGCTTTCCGGCACCAGTGATACGTCCAAAAAGATAGCTGTGCAGGGTGCTGCACCAGTGGCTTGATGTCTCTGAGAGGTGTTGCCCAAACAGCCACAATGTTGTGGGTCATTTTGTTGGGTGGATTTGCAGACTTTGGTGGGTTTATTTACCCGTGTTGGTCGGTTAAATCCCTTTTTTGGCCAATTCTATCCCCATTTTGGTTGGATATACAAATTCACATCTTTGTGTTTTAAATCCAGTTTTGACTGAATTATGATATGATTATGATGTATATATATATATAATGTTTTACACACAATGATACATATATATATATATATATACACATGACTATAGATAGTGAATTACATATGTATATATATATATATATAATGATACATAATATATATATATATATATACTATACACATATTTGTGTATGTTTTGTGAGTCTCCCTTTTTCATTCCTGTTTTCGTTGGTTGCATCCAGCATTTTGTAGCTTCCTTAGGTCGACGGCCTTCAAAGAAATTCGCCCTATGACCTTCAGGCGGTTGCGCGGCGGTTTTGGAGATGGAAGGAAATACACCGGGCTCCATGTAAACATGGTATGACTAGATAGGTAAATTATGCTAAAATTAATCATTTAACCATTAGAGATGGGGATTTCATCGGATATTAATGGAGATATAATGGGATGTATCGCCGAGTATATCCAAGGACTAGATATCTAGGTACTTGGTGGTTCGTCCCAGGCGTTGCAAGAGGATTTGCAGGATGTTGCAGGGTATACAAGGCCGGCCACGATACTGTATATACTGGTACATAAGATGTGTGTTTGCTTGTGAAGCCCATCATTGTGTTGTTGTTGTTGTTGTTGTTGTTGTTGTTGTTGTTGTTGTTGTTGTTGTTGTTGTTGTGTCATATCCCAATTTTTTTCGGTTGTCCACGGGGCCGTTTTCTTGCGCTCCAACATGTTTTCTGAAGACCCGAGGGCGCTTTGGTTGGGGGAGCCTTGCCCCGGGTTTTAATATTTTAGGAACCATATCTGATATTAGATATTGTGTTTAGATATAGATTGGTTGTGTGCTTATTGGTTGTGTGCTTATCTAAGCCTTTGCCTTTTCGTAATGTTTCGTATCTGGATGGTTTATTTTCTCATTCTTGCTGCCCATTTATAACTCCATCTGCTTTCTGCAAGGGGGCATTTTCACAAATTGGTTAAATCACCATTTTCCTTGGTAAACTCACCATTTTCCTTGTTCGTTCGGCTTGCTTAAATCACAGTTCTTGAAACTCACCATTTTCCTTGGTAAACTCACCATTTTTTTGGTGAGACCATCCTCGCAGTGTCGCCAGATCTTCGAGCGTTGCGCCAATGGTGCGGATGACAGCAGTGCTGGGGAAGCGGAGCAGGTGCTGTGGACCTTGCAGGGGGACCTGGCGCCCGGAGTGGTTGGTGGTTGATTGAGCCATCAAGACAGGAAAAATGGGTGGTTTAAGCATGTTGAACCGGTAAAGATGGTGGTTGAACAACCAAGAATGATTGATGAACCATCCATGATGTTGAAGAATGTGATTCAGGATCTAGTAAACCTACATTATGGTCAATCATCCCCAAGTAGGGGGTGCATACAACTTCATAAACCAGAAATTTGGTATGATTGATTATTGTTGATGCAAGATTACTGGACTGGTCTTTGGTTGGTAGGTTATTAGATTATTCTTGTGCCATGAAGTATGTAAGGTTCGCCATGCCATGATGGTGAATGGGGAAACATGAGAGATATAGTCACTCTTAAACGCAAGAAACACATATACACATATATATATATAGATATATAGATATATAGATATATAGATATATAGATATATAGATATATAGATATATAGATATATAGATATATAGATATATAGATATATAGATATATAGATATATAGATATATAGATATATATATAGATATATATATATATATATATAGATATAGATATATATAGATATATATAGATATATATAGATATATATATATAGATATATATAGATATATATAGATATATATATATATATAGATATATATATAGATATATATATAGATATATATAGATATATATAGATATATATAGATATATATATATAGATATATATAGATATATATATATAGATATATAGATATATAGATATATAGATATACAGATATATATAGATATATAGATATATGGATAGATATAGATAGATATAGATAGATATATAGATAGATATAGATAGATATATAGATAGATATAGATAGATATATAGATAGATATAGATAGATATATATAGATATATAGATAGATATATATAGATATATAGATATATATATAGATATATAGATAGATATAGATATATAGATAGATATAGATATATAGATAGATATAGATATATAGATAGATATAGATAGATATATAGATAGATATATAGATAGATATATAGATAGATATATAGATAGATATATAGATAGATATATAGATAGATATATAGATAG
>BGPT01000002.1:549845-593451 GCA_003297045.1 Symbiodinium sp. clade C Y103
ATAGATATATAGATAGATATATAGATAGATATATAGATAGATATATAGATAGATATATAGATAGATATATAGATAGATATATAGATAGATATATATAGATAGATATATATAGATAGATATATAGATAGATATATAGATAGATATATATATATATAGATAGATATATATATATATAGATAGATATATAGATAGATATATATAGATAGATATATATAGATAGATATATAGATAGATATATAGATATAGATATATAGATATGATTTAAGCAACAAGATTAGTCTTTGCCCATCAATTTTGATGATTTCTTCCCAAAAGGGCGGGGTTGAACATCAACCGATGGGGATCGGAATTGAGGATTGAACAAATTAGCCACAGGGACATCAACTCCTGTTGATTGTTATGTCGGGTTTCTCCGAAAGTGAGAAAAATCAAATCCAGTGATCTATCCGGTGGTTAGGAGGGCGCCAAGGGGCTGTGAGCATCCACATTCCATTTAACTAATGAATCAGATTTTCGTAACCACATGATCGATTGCAGAATCACGTTTTCCCTTTTTTCCCCTGAACATTTTTGAATGGGGTCTACCCTGCAATTATGGCCATATTTAACAGGGACAATGCTTGATAAACCACTGGCTTTAGCCTATTGAATCGGATGATTCCAATTCTGTCTATACCACCAGAGCACCACATTTCGCCAAGAATTACCAAAGCCTGCGTGGAATTCTTCCTCCGATTTTCGGGTTGCCGGTTCCATTTTTGTAATGGGATCATGATCCCCAATGACGAGCATGATATCACCATTTGTGGTCAGATTTATATCCCGAAACCATGAATCAGCTTTGTTTTCAACAAAAAGAATCCGTTTTTGACCCTAAATGGAGATGATAAGGGATCATCTCCATTTGATGTTTATTCCTGGTTAGTATCATTTTATCCCCATTCATTCCAACCCATTATATCCTCATCTTGGAGACGAGACTCGTTTGCCACGCCACCCGTTGAGGCCGGGCTACTGGGAGATCCACATCCCACCGCACGACGCTTCCAGCTATGTGGTGGAGGATACCTTAGAGGTGGAAGAGTTTCTGGGTTCACCGGGTTCACCATGATGGGATCTGATAATAAGGGGAATAGAACGGAAATAGCCATGATGGGATACTAATTATGAATGGGGATATATATATATATAGATAACTATGATGGGACGATAATTGGATATAATTGGCGACATTCCTTCAGCAATCAAAGGTGGCTGGCTCGGAAATCCCTGAACTAGCCATGGAGGTTTAGTTCGCTGGGAAAATCGCCAAACATCATCGCTGGTGGATTTTTGGTTGCCACATTTGATGGAGGGGAACTGGTGAGTGGCCAAATGGAAAGTGCGGTGGCTACAAGAAAGTGGCTAATTGGGTTTGATTTGTAGTGGCTACGTGTGACTTAGCCTAATTACTTATTTAAGTAGTTGATTTGTCCAACTTGGCAAGTGGTTGACAATTTAATAAACCCTGGCGATTGTAAGTCCCCTAATGGGCTTATCCCATGTGTGTACATATATATATATAAGTATATTTGGGTATATGTATGTGTATATACATATAATAAACCCTGGCGATTGTAAGTCCCCTAATGGGCTTATCCCATGTGTGTACATATATATATATATATAAGTATATTTGGGTATATGTATGTGTATATACATATATACACATATTTACTCGATATAGTTAGTACGTCCCTTGGTGAGGTCTCCAAGTGGCAAGTCTGAGGATCTGAGAAGCGATTGGACTAAGTTTCAAACATGGGGGATACCAACATTTTTCTATTCAAAGGTGAAATATGATGATAAATGATAATAAATGAGTGGATTTTGGGCTGACCCTCATTTCTTTGGGACAAACCAAACTGGTAAATTTTGTGAATGTCAGGATCCAAGTTTTGTTTTCTTGGTAAGTTATTGTCTTTTGTTCTTGGCTGCTTCTAGCACCACTTTTAAGGTTGATGTTCGCAACAGCTGGAACTCCTTGACCCCCTAGTTATGCTGTAACGATCAGAATTTTCGCAGCTTCAATCAACCTGGTTGATGACCAGTACTCATACTTGAATGGGGATTTAATCATCACGGGGATTTAACCGACATGTGGTGATATAATTGGTTGAGAATAGGGGGGTGCCCATGACCTGCGAAGCACTAGGGTTTCTGGGGGGATGTAGTTACAATTCATGGGTTTTTATAGACGAAGAACTGGGGGCCTCACCCTGGGACCGGAGCCGATGTGGCTCCCGAGATCCTGGATGATGTAAAACATACATACATATAATATACATTTGAATACATATATGAAAATATGTGTCTACATATATATATATATATATAATGTATATTTGTATTTACGCATACATGTACATATGTATATATATATATGTATATATATATATATGTATATTTCTATATATGCATGTATCCATATATGTGTATAGAGAACACATCTGATAGTTGGAATTCTCATTTGCCCAATACCATCCCATTTTTTTTCGGGACCACAATATTTGGTCGTATTTTGTCGCTTAAATCAGTTTATTCTCCGGATAAGTATAGGTAAACATTGTTGACCCCGATTTTCAGATGGTTTAAGACTAAAATGGACCAATTTTGTGGGTCGGTTGATACCTCAATTTTGAGCCATATCCATATGTGTTAGATAGTTATCTATTGTTCTAACTCACGTTGGTTCTAGAAGTCCTTGTTGACACTCTATACACGTAGATGTTGTACAGAGATATATGGTGATTATTGTCATGACCCATTCCATTTCACCCCTGTTAGTACCCATAAGGAAAAAACCGGACGGTCAACTCACATGTGTTTTTGCTTAAATCCAACATTTTTGATGGCAATTCTCCTTTTTAATGATGAAGCAAAATCTATCAATTGTGTCACCATACAGTTGACCCTGCTGGCAGCCAGGCCCATGCTGGCTGTGAAGTCATCAAGGTGCCGAAGGGCCCCCCCAACCAAGGGTTTCTCGTTTTCCGATGAAAAACCATAATTCTTGGATGACCCAGTTTAGAAACCCCCCAATTGATGGCATGTATATATGGCCATTTGTACCAAGAATTGGAGATGCATTAAAAAAAAAACATATGGGGTATATGATATATCTGTATGTATGTATATATACACGCATAGGGTAAGAGTGTTAATTGGAAATACTCTGTTCCTTTGTTCGCACTTGGCCGTGATGTTAAGATAAGGCTGGACAATCCACATTTTTAAACACGTTTTTAAATGGCTACATCATTGTGATACCCTCCACTAGATCAGAATAGATGAAACACCCACCATTTGTGGATCGTTTTCCTAGGATAAACCATGGGCTTCCACATCATCCCATATCAAGTGTCATTGACCTGGGGGCAAATGGATATGTTGATGTTGGATCTAACCCCAGATTGTTATACTTCTTAAATAAAAGGCCACATAATGGGCATTTAAGCAGTGGATTGAACGCCAAAAAGTTGTGTCATGACCAGTAAATGATGGGTTGAACATTCCCAAGCTCAATGGGTGAAGTTAGAGAGCTGAATCAAACGTCCTTTTCCCAGTTGTTTTTTTTTGATGTGGGATACCCTCTGGTGATTTAACGCTATGGAAAATGGCCCGTTTATAGATGATTTCTCCGGTCCACCATCCATGATCTCTAATTTTTTCCAGAGGCTCCTTGCCACACCCCGTGAGTATGACTTGACGCTAGTTGTTTCACACGTGGGGATGGATCAAAACCTATGCCATACCATATTTGGAGGGGATGGACATCCATAAATCCCAGCGACTTCTGTGTGAACACCAGGGTATTCCATGGGTTTTGACCCACATCCTAAGTTCTCTTAACGTTTCCACGCTCTGGTCCTGCCTTTCTGGGTAGAGAATTACAGCCGATTTGGGTGTTTTATTAAAGATCAATAATGGTCCCACCACGACGTTTCAGCTTGGTGTTTTGCCACTTGATCAGCTACCCATTGATGTTGCTCAAAATCTCCATGCTTAGCCTCTGGCAAATCAGCTCCATGGCTTGCTGGACAGTCCACCATTTGATTCGATGATTTTCCCAGCTATACGCCTCCATTTTACAGGGGATTGTCCATTGCCACGTTTGATTACTGGAGGGTAAATCTCCATTTAACCGGAGCTTGGGCGTTGTGTTTGCGCCAGAGCTGCTGCGATGATCAATTCTCCTTATGCTTCTCTGGCAACGAGTCACTGGGACTTGAGCCTCTACTGTCTTCAATGCCCCAGGTGGACCCTGTGTCTGAAAATTGGGGATTCACCTGCCAGATATGGCATTTTTTCATAGGGGAAATGATGATTCACCAGCGGATTTTGGGGCTGCACCATTTTTGAGACAAAGCCATGGTTGTTTTTTTGACGGGAACGTTTTCAAACCATTGGACTTGAAGGGAACATTTTCTGGATTGTTTTTTCTGAATTGAACACCATTGGATTTCAGTGCAGATTTGCAGTGCAGATTTTTTCTGAACACAATTGAATATGAATATATAGATATATAGGTAAGATACAAGACTGGGTTTGTTCACCCAATGCGATGTGATGTGATGTTTATGGTTTATTGCGTTATTTGTGTATTTAAATACACATCCTCTTGGAAACTAACATGGTGACTCCTGGGAAATGGGACAATCTGAGAAATCTCTAGGAACATCCTGGGACGGACAAGTTTACAGAAACTAAAGAAATAAATCCAAGTGGTTTGGGGGTTGACATGGACCCAGCAAAGTTGTCACAAGAAGAACCACCACTCTCAAGCTGAGCATCATAACTGCTCAAGATTCAATAGCTTGCTCAGCTGTTTCAATTGGGGGAACATGGCAAGCTGCAAAATGTAACGTTTGGGGCGTTACAGCCCCACATGAACGATGGTTTGTATTGTGAAAACGAATTCCCAGAGAAGTGCTGATGCCAAACAAAAAATAAAACAAATATGAAAAATAACAAAAACAAAAAACAACTGAAAAAAAAAAACAAATCAGAAAAACAAAAACACGACCAAAAAAAAAATCAGAAAAACAAAAAACACATCAGCTGCAAAAGGATGATTTTCAGGGAAATAGGTGGAAAAGTAGTTTCAACTCATGGTTTCCCTGAACATCATCCTTTTGCAGCTGATGTGTTTTTTGTTTTTCTGATTTGTTTTTTTTTTTGGTTGTTGTCGTTTTTTTGTTTTTCTGATTTGTTTTTTTTGTTTTTTCCTGGATTTTGGACTTGTCTGGGGAAATAGAACAATCACAAGGTTTGTACCCCACAACAAAAATGATGCGACGGAGAGACACCCCAAAATCAGCCAGATTCAAGGTGATGATTTCCTGCTTGGAACGTCAAACAACCAGAAATATAGTTTGTGGGGACACCCCAGGTATGTAACCATTTGTGTATATATATATATATACACATACATACATACATATAATATATATATATATACATATCATCTTGTTGATGAGTTGCGAGCCTACCATGTTATATCCTAGATGGGTCTGTCTGAAAATGGGGTGGATACATGGAATGGGTATACCACAAAATGCGTTTTTTAAAATGATTTTTGGGGGATCATGATGATTAAGCAGTAGATGGAATAGGGTATCCAATTTTCAGAAAACCTCCTATTATATTACCGGTCCATTATATCCCGTTTTCTTGGTTGGTTATCATCATCCTATATTGTTGGATCGTTTTCATCATCCCATATTTTGGCTAATTATCGTCATCCCATATCGCTGCTTTGTTATCACCATTCCATAAATCTGCCATGTTGGTCATTTGTGAGTGATTTATGTAACATATATGGATGATTACATTGATTGACCATATCAATCATATCCTAATCATCACATTGATTGCTATTTTGATTTTATGAGATCATAGATGCACATTCCCAATGTTATGTGTGATTGTCGCCACAACATGGCATGAGTACCTAATTTCTATCCCATATTATATATTCATATATTCCGCATTGATTGGCATCGAATGATATTCCAATACTTTATATAATGGTTTTTAAATATATATTGTATCTAATGCTATCCCATACTATATCCCATGTGATATACTTACCGTTTTATATCCGAATTGTATGAACCGATTATATTCATTGGTTCAATCCCACATTATATGGTTAACATGGGTACCAAGTGTATCAAACTTATCCACCTCATTATATGGTGATTTATACAACATATCACAATATTATGATGATCTATAATATTTATATTCCAGGAAGAACTACTACATGGAGACAAAAACCATATGTATACAACCATATGTATACTACTACATTTATCATTTAACCATATGTATACAACCGGAAACCCCTATAGTTGATGGTGAAAACCATGGTTTTCCTGTAGATTTTCCCTTAAAACCACTCCATCGAGTTGCCACGTTGCCACCATGCAACGCTGTTCAGTTGCGACCCAGGTCTCGCACGGTAGAGGTGCAGCGCGTCGACACCGAGCTTGGCTGGTGGCAGCAGGTCGGAAACAACGCCCCCGGTTTGACGTTGTTCGGGGGTGGGGAAGGTGTCAAAGTCTTGGTGTTTTTGGTGGATTTTCTCATCATCTTGGTGTTTTTGGTGGCTTTTTTTTTTTTGGATTTCTCATCAACTATAGCGTTTTGGTTGGGAGTTATTGGGATTTTGGCACAGAATTTGAATTGGATTTTGATGTAGTTGGGATTTACGAGTGATTTTTCCACCAAAACGATGGGGATTTGGCCACGACAAAATGGTGAGTAAGTGATGATGACCCATAATGTTCCCTCGAGTTTATCGCATTTCCGAATGGGTGACCTAGCCTTGGTTGCCAATCGTGCACCAGCTGGGGTAGATGGTTCAATGATATACGAAGCGGCCATGGGGTGCGGATGAACATGTCATAAACTTGGGATATGCACAAGTAATACAGGGGATATGTGCCTATACAGTTAGATGTTCAGCCAACTTTTGGACCTATCTCGCAGTCCTGTCCTGCCCAAGCAATTTGGGGACACCCCAAATCCCTTATTTGATGGCTTGTTTTAGTATTAGTAGGCAACCTCCATTATTTAACTGCCGGGGGCATATCCCTATTGTGGACCCTTTTATCGATGCGGGTCAAAGCTCTTCGCACCTCCAAAATTGGTATGGTACAGTTATGGGTAACTATTGATTCTTGGGATCAGAACAACTATTTTCCACGGTGAAATGAGATGCACCCAAAATGAATCCAAATGAATCCCCGAAAGTCAAGTAGAATGAGTTCAACAATAGCTTTAGTTCGTGGGGAGAACTTCCCCCGCTCCACGCAGTGGTAGGTGGGCTGGGGACAAGATCTATATCTGCGATGTCATGCGCCATCGGTACGCTCGGACCGGCGAGTCATTTCGGTTGTGGGAATGGATTCCTAGCAGGATTCCACTGGATTTCGTGGATTTGGTTAAGGAAATGAATCAACAGCATATATGAATGTCTGTAAATGTATACCTGACCTGGGTATACATGTATATGTAAAAAAAATATTATATATATAATTTCATATACAGTCCAGTGTACACATCGAATACACTGTATGGTAAACATGATGTCGATCCACATGTTTGTTATGGGGCGCGATAGCCGTTCGTCTACAAAGGTTGAATGCTCGCGGAAAAAGCAGGCGGACCTGGAGTCCTAAGTTACCACTGTCGGCCACGAAAAAAGCAGTGCTTCTATCTGTTTTCTGGCACCATATTGACACATATGTAATACATATGTTATGTATGCATATATTTTGTAATTACTGTATATACAATATATACATATACAGTATACAAATTTAAACAAGAAGTAATCCTCAACTCTGCTCAGAGTCGTTTGTTGATGCACAATGCTGGAGACACAAGTTTTTACGCGCTTCTCCAATCCAAAAGGCTCCGTTTGCCAATCGTTTTCCCACATAGACAATCGTGTGGGCAAGTTTGAGAGGTTCAAAACCGTGTGGTCCATGCTTACTGTTGGTGAAGTATACCATATTTTTTGTGATTTGCAGTCCTCCAGAGTTTGAGGAACGCATTGCATTTTCTCGGATGCAGCTCCAATTTCCTCATCTGCAGATGGGCAGGTGGCGGCTTTCAAGAACGATCCCATTTCCAAGGCGATTGGAAATTGTTTTGTTTCTGGTGTCATGTCATGGGATATGGGGTATACCCCATTTCATCCACTGGCGAATCATCATATTTCAAATTTGGATGCCCATATATTGGGGGTAGCCATCACCCATTTTCATGGATTTCCATGGATTTTCCAGTGTTTGTTGGTTGATTGGAGGTTACATGACGAGATTTTCTTATTTTTTGCCCAAACCTGGGACCTATCAGATTCTGCCACTGCTCAATCTTCATATGGGTGTCTCAGTGTGTCTGAAAATGAAAATGGGGTATGCCCCCGGGACAATCACAGGGAAAATGATGATAAACCACAAAATAATTTTGGTTTTGTATTTTCAGACGAACCCAACCCTTTCTCCTCCACACCAAAACAGGACGATCCCAATCTTGGCAACACCGCACGACCAAAGCACCACGGCAATCGTCAGGAATTACCAGAGCCGCCCTGGTACTTGCGCTTGTACGAGCCCACCCATGTCGGGAAACTCAAGGTTGCGGGCCAGGTTTGTCCAGAAATCGGGGGTCTACCAGTCACTTGTGGTACTGAACATGGGGCAAAGAAACGGAACGAAGAAGCAGATGCAAAACAAAGAAGACGATTGGCTCGATCTGCATTTGATTGAGGCTGTCATAATTTTTCGGCTTATATCACCATATTGCTGACTAGATTTAAGTTTTCAGCTGCTATTGCCGGTGATGATAGATATCCCCCATTTCTGGTCATTAGCGAGTCTTCTATCCCCGTTTTGGCAGGTTACTTCCTCCTTTTTTTGCTTGCTTTTTTGCATTTCAGCACATTTGCTGCTGATCATCTCCGCTTCTGTTGATATGCCCCAGTGGGATGTGCTGGGTATTCAACGGCTGAACCACTTCCGTAGCAAGTTTTCCTGTTTGAATCCCAGCTTTTGTTGCTCAAATATCCCTCTTAACTCGATGAAATCCCCAATAGTGCAATATGCGTTTTCCTTTTACTTAACAGTGGGCAAATCAGCATAATATACAGTATTATATGTATATATAATATAATATATACATCCATACACACATGCCCATTGACCCATTTTCATGCTTGCACCCCACATTGTTGTTGCTGAAATCTCCCACTTACATCCCCAGTTGACACTCCAAAGTACCATTTTTTTCTTGCTTGAAAGAACCAGCCTTGTTGGTCATTTCCCCATGGCCCAAAATCACCTGAGCCATTCAGAGTAGCCTGGACTAGTTGGTGTGGGTGATATCCCGGTGGTGCATTGCGAAACCATAGGAACAGCTATTAAAGACCAGCCATTCTAAACCAAGGTCACGGCCCAAGTGGTTTTTCATCATGGTAACTTCATAGGCGCGGTGGGTCCTAGCAGTGACCAAGAAGCTGGGATGGGAATCCACAACGGGGACTTCAGCAAAAATCATCAAAGATGTGAATGTGGTCAACAGAATTGTTTTCATTTGCACCAAAGAACAAAAACTGTGGGGTAACCGCAGCTGGGCCACATACCACAGCTGGATCCTGTCGGTAATGCGGATCTTTGGGCCATCTAGATCGATGTTGGCAATGGCAAAAAGGTGGTTGTTTCCGATGGCCGTTGTTTCATGGGAGGGTAAACCTCCTTGAAATTCCCCGACCTGCTGAAACTTGTTGGATTCCCAAATCTGGTGAAAACTTCGTGAACGCTGGGTGAAATTTACCGCTTTTGTACAGTACGCTACCCGCAGCTGCTCTGGACGGAAGCACGAACTGCAGGGGCAGAGCATGACATCAGAAGATGAAATCAAAGCTGATCGATCCTGAAGATGCTATACATTTTGATCTTTGACAAACTATCTGATATTGATGAAACAATAGACATGTCACCGAAAGCATGGGAGCCATTTTCACATTTTCGCACAGCGCCTAGCACTGTGCCGCTTCCGCTTTCGCTTGTGGGTGCGTGATCCTAAATCGCACCCTGTGGATTTCGACCCCGTAATTTCGGGTCTCTTGGCTTTGAAGATTTTTTTATTTGCAGTTCAATTTCGTTAATCCGGCAGAAATGGGGAATCTGTTTTTGAAGATAGTTGTGTTTTTTTTTGTCTTGAGCCATCTTTCTGTTTATCCAAGGTCTCTTTTCAGCCCACATCTCCGTGCCTTGTCACGGAACACGTTGAACGCCATGGTTTTCATGACGGTCTCTGCGGGCTACACGGCAGCTGCAGCTCTTGCTGGGGCTGCCACCGTACTAGAGATGACAAAGGCGGGTCGATCAGTGATGGAAGCTTGGAACTGAAGGTGGTGGAGTCCGAACTTAGCCCCTTGCTTGGCTAAGTTAGGTATCTTATCAGCCAAAATGGTGATTTAATGGGATTTAGATACTGCGATTTGGTGAGCTAAGTTGGTTTATAAGTAGCTTAACTAGGATTTGTATCTATAGTTCAATGGGGTTAACAAAGCAACTTTTCTTCAGGGGGAAACACCTTGAAGGTGGTGGCTTGGTACCTGGCAATCTACAAGGTTGCCATGGAACAAATTATGGAGATTGGCAGTGTTATTTTTGGTACAGTAATTCACCTACAAATGGGCCATCAAACACGGCAATGGGAAAACCCCTGCCTAAGGGTCTTAAAATTGGGCAATCCTCTACACATGGGTAATTTTCCATGAGCATGTTGAGTGACCAGAGGTAACATGCAGATAGGAAATGACTGAAGCATGTTTGGGAAGATCTAAACATCGTTTTCACATGTTTTCACCATAAGGAAATACATCTTCCAAAGTTTAACATTTAACATCCTCAGAAAAAAACACCGCTCTACAACTTCGAAATTGTTGCTGAACGTGAATCCAAATCATCCACCTGGAATCCCAGAAATAGTCTGGTGGTTCCAAATTCCTTTTGTCGACGCAAGAACTGATTCTTTGGTGAAACCGCCATGGTGGTTGAGGAAGGAACGCCTACCACTTAGAAGTTTGTACACACTGCAGAATCCAATTAAACTTCTATCCAGTTGTTGGGAGCTAAGGAGCTAGGGCCTATACGGGAATAGAGTGAATACAGTATTACATATTCCCAAATGGGGAACCAAGGACCTACACATGATAGACTTAGATAGCAAGCCTATCAGAGAGGTACTCGAAACTTTGCCCTGTCATGATTTTTAGTGTTCAGTTTTCTACTCGAACCTTTGTACTTCATAATCCTAATATTAGCAGAGTTTTGAAAGCACCTAGATAGCTCACACACTGAATGGAGAGGCGCCTTTGGGTCAAACTTGAATAATCTCCAAATTGAATGATCCCCAGCAAGAGAACATCTCAAGGAGATCTTGGGCTGGCGCAAACCCGAGCGAACCATGCTGAGTGCGGCAGAGAGAACCTTTAATTGCAACCTGCTGGCAGTAGTGGTGATGCAACCCACAAAATGTCTGACATGGTATGACATGGTATGACATGGTCAAGTCATTCTGTTACCAATGGATCCAAGAATTGGTTATTTTGAGCGGTTGACAATTGTGACACAGGCCCATGAGATTCAGGTGCGGTGCGAATTCCTTTGAAGTTGTTTCCTTATTGAGAATGACAATTCCAACAAACAGATTTCAATGGGTTTGAAACCACCAGCCAGTGATGTATGAAACTCATGCAACCAATGAACAACTGCTTGATGCTTTCAAATGTATGCTAGTCCAAAAAAAATGACTGGGGCGTTTGAAACAGATGTTCATTGTACAATTGACCCAGGGTTAGCGGACAAACAGGGGGGATGGGCTACAACCAGCAGTCATGGTCTTGTGAATAAGAAGATTCCCACTGATTATCTTTCTATTTTTTCATATGTTTTCCAATTTTCATTCTTACTTCGAACGTCAGGTGAAAAAGCAAAACTATATTGTTCCTGAATATTACCATGTTTGTTCAGCTTCCATCATGTTTTGATTACACAACCCCCTGTCATCGTTGAAAACAGCATGTTGAGGAGGTCATACCTCACATGTTTGATCTTTGAACTCTCACCTTTCCATCGTGATGTTTTCGTGTTTTTGCATGTTGATACCGCCATGTTTGGTGGGTCAACAATCAAATCCCAATTTTTGATGCTCAAATCCCTTCTGTTTGTTGCTTAAATCCTTACTCCTGCTGGTACAAGCCCCATGCTTTCGTTGTTTACATCCCATGTTTGGTTGTGAAAACCATGTTTTGTTGGTGATCTTTCATTCTTTCTTGCTCAAATCTCCACATGCATTTTGCCTACATCCCAAGACTCAATGAATGGATTGAAGGCAAAACATACGGGAAACCTTGGTGTCTTACCTCTACTTGAAGGATTATCACGGTAAATCTGTGAATAATCATATGTTCTCATGTTCTTATGTCATAATTATAGGATTATTTACCTATGAATTCTTAGACTTCTCATGTTCTCTCATGTTATCTCATTATGTCTTGTGTCTACGATCATACTATGTACATGATTATGTTATCTCCATTTTTTAGCAACATGTCCCTTGAATACAGAAAACCGCCGAAAACACGTTCCTTCAGGTCATCTGTGGATTGGTTTCACCTGGCGTCCCTGCGTACTGGGGATGGCCGGCGATTTGCCTTTTGGCCAGTTTGGAGATCAGGATGCACTGGGAGATCCCTATCAATGGAGGTTTTAATGGGAAAATTATTGAAGTAGATGGATGATTTTACATTGCCGTGTTTGATCACTGGAGGGTAATTTCAGCATGATTTGTTTATAAATGAGATTTCGCGGTAAAAACACAGCTGTGAACATCATTTGTTGATGAACAAAGAAAGTATTAGATTTAGCTCTCAACAATTGGGAGTTCACCATAAGAGATGGCGAAATGAAGGGCTTCACCGTTGCAAGTTTGTAGACTTGACCATACTTGATGGCTAGAAATTGAGATCGAAGCTTTTTTTTGGGTGGGACAGGGTCATGGAACCAGCAGAACTGAGGCATTTCACCAACTTTTGGTGGGTTTAAGCAGCTGTCGGATAGAGGTCCAATGCCAATCCAAGACGGATCCCGGACATTTCCCATGTCAGGAATCTTCCAAGGCCCGAATTTCTTTTTGAATTTCACTTTCAGGAGTGTACCAAAAGCTGTGTCCCAAAGCGGGTAGACCGGGTAGATGAACATGCCAATATCGTCAATATATGTCAATATATCAATATATGTCAATATATGTCAATATATGTCAATATATGTCAATATAGGCTGTTCAACCCGGAAAGAGTAGCAGAATGCCACCAGCCAGGATTTGGGGGGATGCCCTCCGACTGGAGCGTTCCAACCTTGATCATGCCACGTTCACAAGCCATAGGTCATCAAGAAAGAACATGTGGGATACTCTGGAGTAAGGGAGTAAAATGGCCTTTTTTGTCCGATCATTTTCTAAAATTCATGTGGAAGATCCATACACATCCGTTCCGGTATTGTTTCTAAGGTCCCCTCCAAGCAAGCCGTTGGGTAGAACTCAATGTGGACTTACCGCATCGTTGCTGGTCAAGTTAAATCCCTATCTACCTGTTGCTTATATCCTCAATTGTCTTGGTTATTCCATGTGTCTATGAAGCAAGATAACTTAACTGTGTTCGACACAGTTATCCACTTATCCCAAAGTATCTCCCATTATGTCAGGTGTTCCCTAGGCCCGGGCTCTAAAGATGTTCAATATTTTCCCAAAACATTATGCCACCATGCCCATAAGTATCGATTGGCGGAAAACCCCCGATTCCACACATTGGGTTTGTCTAAAAATAGGCTACCCAGTGATTCATTCTCCTTTTTCCCAACAATTGCCATGACTTGGGAGTATATCCCATCCAAATCCTAGTATCGCCATAAAATCCCTTTCTGAAATCCTTATGAATCATCACTTATAGTGCTTAAATTCCCCCCAAAAATCCTCATTCGTTCATCCCAGGTTGGTGCTCAGCGGTCGCTTTGTGGAGGAAGCGAGGTTGATGGAATCGGCGCATGTGTCCGTGCAGGCCCTCGGGGATCACGCGCTTGTGCTGGGCCAAAGATCCGGATTTCTGGGGTGTTTACCCTCTGGTAAACGTTTACATAACTATGGAAAATCACCATTTTTAATAGGTGAATCAACTCTAGATGGGCCATTTATGTCTCCATATCCTGGTTGGATGTTCTACAACCTCAATACGGACTCCGATAGCCTCGGCCCAGGACTTCTATGCCTCAGTGGCGCTGCTGGTGGGGGATCCGCTTCAGTCACGCGGCGTCCGCGGGGGGGATCTCTGGTTAAGATCTGCATTTGGATAGATGTGTACCCTCTGGTAAACTCACATATGGAAAATGGTCATTTTATGGTTGATTTTCCCATGACAAAATTGTGATTTTCCATAGCAAACTGTTAGTTTTATGGATGTTGTTCCCATTAAATCATATGGGTATAGGTCAAAATTGAAGACCTGGGGGACCACAGATTGAGATGTCTATGTTTAGTATTTACCATCCGGTCATTAGGGTATCCAATTTTGACCCACACCCATATATACATATAGATACGGGAATGATGTATATGTCAGACATACATATATATATATATATATACTATCTTACCTTATCTTGTCCTATCTTATCCTATCCTATCGTATCGCCAACCCAGACGTTCGCCCAGCACTTGTCTTGAAAAGTGTTCAAATCTCCTGCCCTCTCTGTACAATACATTGAATGGGATATTAGCTTCAACTTATCTTCGTAAGGGATCAAATCCGCCAACCCTGTGAACAATATTTTGACTGGAACAGCTGCAGTGCATAGAATATAGATACATGTTTCCCCTGCAAAGACATATGGAAATGCACGTTTCCCTTCCACAACTTTAGGGCAAACCTCAGGTAAACGCGGCTTCAGATGTGAAATTTCCGTCACCATGAAACATGCCTTCAGTCCCCGCGTTGTACGGCCCATTTCTCAACTTCTCCGCGTTGCACCGAGGCTTTGCTTTCACAGCGCTGAGGAGGCGCAAAGCTTTGCCATGGAGGTGAGGCAGAGGGCCTGTCTGAAGATGCTTGGAGCAAGGGCATCCCAAGAAGTGAGCGTCTGGTGATTTATAGTGACTAAATGGTGATAAAAAGGCGATGAAATGGTGATTTCTAGTGATTGATAGTTATAGCCTTGTTGATTGGTTATAACCTATGGAGTTCTACTGCCTGTGTGATTGGGGATTATGAACTCGCAGTATAGAAACGTATCAACCAACTAGTGTAATGCTAATGAGATGGGACAGTTTGTTCTCACGGGGCAAGTTGGTTTATACTCCTGATTACTATAGACTATAGTTGTATCATGTTATATCTAGTAGAGCATAAACCATAGCTAACCATAGCTAACCAAGTTATGATATATCAGAGACGTCAACTTAGCTGTTGGGGATTCAAGAGATATTCTGCTGGATTGAGAATGTAGTACTGGATTCTGGATCAAAAGTTTGGAACTACGGGAGCCGCTCATTTTGTGGTTTGAATCTGGGGAAAAATGTTGAAGTCCCGTGTTTTTCGGGGCTGTGCCGCCATTATTTGGCCCATTGTGTCTTCAATCCGATGACATCAGGCTGGGGCGGATGGATTTTATCAATGAAATCATTTGCCTCAAAGAATTGGTGTTTTCATGTGTTTTCTGAAGCCATTTCTGGATCATATTCCTTATGTCCTGATAATTAAGAAATCATGACCTTGCCATGTGACCATCAGTACGCTTAGTAGGGACAAGTCCCAAAACGACCTGATTTCTGCTAAATGTTTCACCAACATGTGGCTACAGATCTGAGTAAATCTCAGGAAAGACATGATGAAGTTGGCAGACCAGGTCTGGGTGTGGCCCATCCTGGGTTGGGCTGGGGTCCTTGATGGCTATGGCTATGCAGATCTTGGGGAATCATGCCCCTCACTTTTTGGATCGACACGGCCATGTTCCACCACAGTTTATCTACAGTTTAAGCACCAAAGCGTGGTGTTGATCTTTCCCTGAAAAGGACTAAGAAAGAGACCTCTGTCATACCAAGCATCTCTCAGCTTATGCATCCAACAAACAGATCTATATAAAAGATACTGCTCATCAAAGAACAACAACCATCCCTAGCAATCCTATCCCCCTAAGATTGAACACCCCCAGAAACCACGGGTTTTAGAGGGGTTTTATCACACATGGGACCATTGCCGGGGTGGTATGAACGAGGGATGGGATTCATGCAGCAAATGAACATGATGATATTCCATTGGTCAGGTTGGAGTGCTAGAGGATATCCCCCACATCACTCATTTGACATTTTTCTAGTAGTTGCTTTCGCCAGTTTGATTGGCGAAACTGGGGGTTTCGGATGCGTTCAATCCTGGAATTCTAGTGGTGAACTCCCCTCCATCAGCATTCATGGACAATATTTGCCTATCCCCGGTGGCTGATTGTTGATGGTTAAGTCCCATCGTTTTTCATCCTGCAGTATCCCCATGTTGGCGAAGTCCGGACGTTTGGGAGTTTGAATTGGCTTTAGGAAAGGAACATCAGTTGTTTCCCTTGTCAAGAGCCACATTTTTGGATTTTTTTCAGAACCTCTGTTTTTGCTGAAAAAAAATTCACTGTTCTTGTTGGTCCTATCCACCTCGAAAGCCCGGTCAACGCAGGCGAAAGATCTACGTGAGAGTCTGAGCTCGGCCACTTTGAGCAGCGACGTGTCGAAGCGCTCCTCACGACGGCCCTCGAAGACGGCGGAACGGGAGAAGGACACGGCTGGAACGTTGCGGGGGCATGGATTTCTTCGTTGAAAATCGTGGCTTTGACCATATTTATCCAATAATATCCAATGAATCATGGATATTCAATGGATATGAAAAAGGAATATGTAATGGAAACTTATGGGAATAGAATTGCTAGGATCATACGGAAGGGGTTGATTATTAATATATATATATATATTAAGATTATGACCAATTGATCTAGGTAAATGGGGGAGATCTGTGTGTGTGTGTGTGTGAAAATGGTGTATATGCCGATCTATGGCAATTTCAACGAGGAAGATGATCATAAAGCATCGAATTTGGGGTACTCGTACCCGATTTCAAGACAAACCCATGCGGGTAGTTGGACACGTCTTACAGATTTTTATGCATTTTTGTGCATTCGTCCACTTTCTGTCCTGCAGAATTACAACACTTTGCATTATTGTTTCTGTCATGAGCAGATGGGTGGGGTGGGTGATGTTTACTTTCGAAGGAACTTACAAACAGATTTGATCTTACGCTGCACCTTGCTTGCTCCTTGATACTACGCTACGACTTGCCTGCTCACTTGATACGAAGTTATGTGGCTGGCACTCACCGCATTTGCTGCCCATGGCTAAACATGAACAGTAGGCTCCCACGTAAGTTATCCGCAAGTGAAAAGAAAGGCAAACGCCACTGTATGTCAGACTTAAACGTATGTCAGTTATATATGAACGAAACACTACGTAGGTTCATGTGTTTTTTTAAATATTGAATGGTAAATTAAATAGACTGGACGATCAAAACAGAATATTGCCATGCAGGGCACCGCCAAGCAAGGAGATGACCAACACAGTGCTTGGTTTTCAACCTGATTGGGGATGAACATTCCAGAATCACCGAAAACTTCAGGGAAACAGATGAAAGCACCAACAGTTCCAATTCTCCTGCTTTCAGATTTAATTTTTGCTTGTACTATTGAGTTTTTTTTCCATTTTTGTAAACAATCCCTCAGATGTTTTTGTTGACAAACAGATCACCCAACCTTCGGTTTCGTCACCAAACACGTTTTGGGGCTTAAGCGATACCGCAAATGTGGTTTTGTTTGATCAACACCACGTAATACCACGGAGCAAATGTTTGTACAACATTGTAGAACCACATATGGCAATGGGTCAGTACATACAATTTTTCATCTGGGGTGGTTCTTCACATCCAGCTTGCTGCCAGCTATGGTGATGTTAAGCAGGATCATATGGCAAACGCAACAAGAGCAACCCTAAGGGGTGATTTTTAATATCTCCAAATGGTTTATTATTGAATAAATCGGGCATGGTTTAAGTTTTTGGTTCAATCAAATCCCAGTCTTGGTGGTTCGACTCCCGTTTTCAATTCAAGGACCAACTAGCATTTTACTTACAATCATTCCGCGCAATTCCCATGATGTTCACAGAAAACATCCCATGGAAAATCATACGAAGTCCGACCAAATCATATGACATCCGTTCAAATCCTGTTGACTCCTATTCAATCCTGCTGACTCCTGTTCAATCATATTAAATCCCATTGTATAATTTCCTTTACCCCTGTGTTGATGGTTAACCACCAAAAAAAAAGCAGGCCAAATAGCCAAATGACCAGTCAATCCATGTATTTCAGGAGGCGCAAATGGCGCAAGCCTTGCGGACTCGCCTGGCTGTGCCCAAGGGAGTGACTGGAAGAAACACCCCGATTTGGCTCGGGCAAAATGGGGATCCAGAGCACCGGATTCATCACCCATCAATGGAGGTTTTAATGAAAAAATATCCATGGGGATGAACATGATGGTCAGCTAAATCCCATCCCTAATGTAAACAAGATGCGCCAGAAACCATGGTGCATGTAGGGGATTTGCACATATATGGGACCATTTGCCATAGAAGTGTTTTTTCGCTGAGCGGGGATGGGATGAAACCCTAGGCAAACTCATGAGCGACCTCATGACGGGTTCACCATTTTCTGATGTGCGGTGAATGACTAGGAAAATTCTGGGACAACTTGGGTGACTTTTTTTTACCCTTCGGTGATCAAAGATGGCAATTGAACATCCCCAAACTGAATGGATGTTTCAAGGGGAAAATCAACGAGCTCAATGGTGGATTTTCCAGCCATGTTTGATGAAAACGGAGGGTACTTTGAAATCTACCATAATTTGCACAAGTTACTGGGAAATTGCCCATCAGAAATGGACATTCTGGGTGTGTCACCAATGCAATTAGTCTAATTGAGTTTGTCCAGAAAAAACATATATATATATATATGTATATGTATATATATATATATAACCAATATCACACATGGGTTCATTTCAACATAGGGGGATTTACTCGCTATTGACGGCACATCTAATAGGGACACATGATGATAACCTATGTTTCTTGTGTACCATGTTCTGAGAGAAACCTAACTGGATGGTGGCGGTTTTCACGAATCTCTGGTAATTTGCGGTGCATCAGCGGAGTTTGGGATATGGGTATGGATGAAAATTAGGGACATGGACCACAGATTCGAGTCTAATTTCACTGGATTGGTTTAAGGGAAAATTTACAGGAAACCCATGGGATTTTCCCATCAAATATAGGGGTTTCCTGTAAATTTTCCCTTAAACCAATCCAGTGAAATTAGACTCGAATCTAATTTTTCGATATTTTTTCTATCAACCATCCAATCATTGGGGCACCCGATTTTGACCCATAGGATCCTTAAATATGGGCCAATTCTGGAATCTGACACCTACTGTAAATGATAGCCACAGCCGTGGGAAACTGCAAGCGACCCACATCGGGATTTGAACAACAACATGAGTATTCGACTAACAAAATCTCTGGTTGAGGGTTGCTGTCTGTGATGGGGATTGAAGCAAGAGCAATGTGGGTTTGAACTGCCAAAAGTTAAAGAGCGATGTACAGTAACGGATATGACATATCGTATATGATGATGGTGTGTTGATTCTGAGAGTGGGGTTATGCTCAGTGGTCTAATGCGGGTTTTGAAAGAATCACATATGGGGCAATGATGATGTGGCAGCTACGTACCTGCTGGACGTCGTTGATCAGGTATGATAGCCATGGTTCTTGCGTTTGCGTCCATGTTCTAGTGTGTTCCCATGTGTTCACCCTAATCTTTGCTTCATGCACCAATCATCTTGGACAGTGGAAATATGTTCATGCTCGCGGATCTGTGAAATGATCATTCTTACAAATTACAATTGCTGTCTTTATCATCCTTGCCATGTCTCACAAACCGAATTGCTTCATCTCTGCATGTTTTCAATGTGGTGGTCACTTGTCATGCACATATCATTCTTGATGGTGCACATGGTGAAACATGTTCAATGGGAAAGGCAATTATAGCTTCCCATCATGCAGCCATTGTTTTCAAACATACCAAAGATGTTTGGGTCTAATCTATCCCGATTCTTGTTGCTTGTAAGCCATTCCTCACAAACCTTCACCCTCAGGAGACCCTGCAGATCCAATTTCTTGCTGAGTTTCACTGGTTTCACCACCTTTTTTTATTTTTCCATCGGTTTTTGCCGGTACACTCCACAGTTTTGCTGGTGAGTTTCGCAATTCTTGCTGACTATGGCACCATTTTTTGGTTGGTGAAAGCCAGCACGTTCCAAAGCATGCTGGTATAGTCCACAAACATGTGGACAATCAGCAGCAAACCGGTAAAATTCCACAATGTTCTTGCGCACATTTGCCAAGAAAATCAATGAAGGAACCAGAAAGTCATCAGGAACATGGTAAACGTTCTATACCCTCTGGTAAACTAACAGTTTGCTATTGAAAATGGCCATAGAAATAGTTGATTTTCCCATTAATAGCATGGTGATTTCCCATCGTTTTTGTGAGCTCCATCTCTCCAGCCTTCTGAGGTGCCGATGTACACCTTGTCACCCTGCGCCTCTGGAGAGTTAGAGAGGTTGGATGAGATTCCAAGGTGCAGTCGGGGATGCGCCGGTGATACAGGAACCAAACATAGGGTGTTTAATCGTTGAACCATGAAATATGGGGGATTTCAGCAAGAAAAAGTGGTGGTGAATGGGATTTGTATGCAGGATATCATTGATATTTCATGGGCTTGTCAATCTGTATTTACACCATCTTTGGAGATGTTTTTTAAATCTGTGGGTATGGAGCTGTCGGCGAAATTTTTCGGATCTACTGTAACCACAAATCGGCGTGAACGATGGATTTTGGGATAGGAACTGGAGCATAGTTACTATGGTTTCAGCAATGATATGATTGATACAATCCGTAAAACAATGGTTGGTTGATATTTGCCAGAAAAAATCTGGGATTGTCAGCAACCCAAGATCTTGGCAGATTCAGCAACCAGAATTGCGCGTAGGACAGTGTTGTTGGTGGTGGTAGTAGCACAGACAGATAGATTGGCAATGTGCAGGATTTTATCTTCCCTAAGGTGCTAGGGGCAGCATGTGGATCTTTTCTGGACAATCCCCATCCAAACCCTGGTTTTCTGCTGAAATTATCTGTCTGATCCAATCCAATATATAATCTAAATCTAAGCTTAAATGTAAATGTAAATCCAAATCTGATCCAAAGTAATCTAAGCATATCTAATCCACTGATGGCCATCTAAAAGACAGAAGACCCTTGGATGAAGCCGATGTCGTCTCGCCATTTATCATCAATTCCCACCTACCAATGCCATGGAAGTTCGCCACCATTTAAATCGGATGATTTTCCCCAGCTGTAAACTTCCATTCAGTTTGGGGATTTTACATGATTTTACCAGATCCCATGATCTTCCCATTAAAACTTCCACGTATCATGGGGATTTCCCATGTTTGGGTCCCCCACTCGCCTCGCTACGTGAGGCTCCCAAAGCCATCCTTCAAGGCCCCCGCGCTGGCACCGCCGCCCGTGGCGCCTGTGGCACCCCCCGTGGCGCCTCTGGGAATTCCACGCGAGGTGTCGGAGAGCTCCATGTCGCAACCTGACATGCCAAAGCGCCTGGGATGGCATGGCCGGGGTGGTGACTTTCATGGGGGTATGGCTGCCATGGCCATGACGATATTGCTGGCGTATCAGGCATAACTTGAAATGGCTTAAATGTGCTTGAGTAGGAGATAGAGCCATGAAAGACATGAAAAAAATATATTTAAAGCAAAGACATTGCTTGATAAACATCAATCTGATCGGGGGTATTATATGGTATTACATTTGCTTAACCACGAACACATGGAGGTATGATCGATCAAACTGGTTTGGACATGAGTTAGGATTGGCTTTGACCTGTGGAGGAAACAAACCCAAAGGCTTGACCCATAGCCACGGGACGGTTGTCCGACTCCAAGTGACGCGAGTTTTTTTTTTCTCGGATGCATTGAAACCACCAACCAGTGGGTTAAAGGCAGGGAAAGTATCAAGATGCGGACATAGTATTCAAGGCTTGGGTCAAGATTCACTAAAGACATCAATTTTGGCCAGTCATGTTGGATTGTGGGCCATATTTTCTCAACTACCGGTGATTCGGGGCCAACTGGAAGCCGAATCTTGGGCCCAGGTTGAAGATCCATCGCGCCAACAGCTGCCCATCTCCTAGACACCTGGACTCCCATGTTTCATGGGTAAATCATTTACCGTACCCTCTGGTTATTTAACAGTTTGGTATAGATGGCTCATTTTGGATGATTTTCCTATCAAATACCTCCATTTATGGAGGTTTTTCGATGGCTATGTTAGTCATAACCAGAGGGGAAGTCAAGGAGCGTCCAAAACTCAAAAAATGTCATCGTAGCGAAGGGTCGAAATATGTCCAAATCATCCCCCAAGTTATGGCTCGGTTCAGTCTGTGAGGGTATGATTTGCCCGGAATCCGACGAGAAACTCGTTGGTAAGGGTTGATGGAGCTCTCCAACCTGTTCGGGGAGTTTTTGTGCCAACCACATTGTGCTTGGCAGGCCAGGACCCACAGGTGGACTATCCACATAAAACAGATTTGTCCGAGTTGGGCCAGTGCTTGTTCCCAGTCCCAAAAGCATGTCAATGTCACACCTCCACTTTTGCCAAGAAGACATACAAGTCATCAAACATGACAATTGTTGATGGTTCAATCATGTTAAATCCTCCATGTGTCTAAACAGGGGGGTATACCCCCCAGCTATAGCAATCAAACATTGGTGAAGATAATAAATGTTATCAGTGGATGGAGGGGTTTGTTCCCCAAATTTTCAGGTCCCAAACCCATATGATGTTAGGTTCTGATTTGGTTGCCATAGAATCCATTCAGAAGATACTCACAACACAAGGGGGAGACCAATGAGGCAAACATCAACAGCTCAGCGGCGACAGCAGCACTGCGTCTGACCTCACGCGTCACGGCAGCACCGGCAGCGTCGACGCCGCGGCGACGGAGCGGCCGCGGCTGCGGCGCCACAGCGAGACGCCGGAGGTGCTGAGCACGTCGCCCAGGGATCCCGAGAGCTTTGCGTCGAAGGTCTTCATGGGACTTGGCGACTCGGATGACTCGGATGACTCGGATGACTCCGATGACTTGGTGTTTTTTGTGTTGTGTAAAGGGATGACCGGATGACCGGATGTGACCTTGGTTTGTAGGATGACTTGACTTGAGAGTTGGTGTTGTTTTTTTAATTGATTACAGGAACTAAGTTACCCGCAGTTAATCGTTGATATTTGACAATGGACTTGGGCTACGTTTTGGGAGCTAGGTTTTGCCAACTATATCCCAATTATATACACATCATGCCTTAGAGGCTTAGCTCAGGTTGGGTTACCTAAGGGTCCACCTGGGTCAAGAGATTCCACCAAGGATTGGATTCCGCGAAGGCTTCCCTAGTGGCGCAGAAGCGCGTGGATGTGCTGAAGACCAAATTCGAAGCCGCCAAAGGCGACCAAGGGAGATTGGTACAGATTGGCGGGTTAACCTTGGGAGATTGGAGACTTTACCTTCACGCTTTCATTAGATTTCCTGGATTTATCTTGGTTTGGTAGATTAGTGGCGGCTGTAAATGAATACTGATGATATATTATATACATTGCAAACACTTGCAAAGTAGATTAACCAAAATGAGTTTTTCGAGGGAACTTGGCAAAAACACAGGCATTCATATCCAATGGTTCGGGCTTTCTGCGGGAATTGATATTAGTATATTAGTCTAATTATGATTATACTATACAATAATCCCATCATCATCATCATCATCATACTACGAGTATGGGCTAAACCCAACTTCCCTTGGGGTTTGGCACATCGCCTAGCAGGCAAATCCAGTTGCAGCTCTCCTGCAGCGAGCGTTTGAAGTTTGAAGTGGCTCGTCGGCAGATCTCGGCTCGAACCACGATAACACCTATAATAAATATAATCCGTATCGCTTCTAGAACATGGTATCACCAGGCAAACTTAGAAAATATCGAATGTACATATGTAGAAAAAGTAAATGACAATGCCAGTTTCACTAAGGACATACAGTTCTCGAAATAGTTTCTGCTGTACAACAGCGCACAATCCGGGTCTTAAGACAACCTAAGCAACAATGATCTGAACTTCTCCCAAGACCAGACCATCACCAATGAGGATGGAAGCAACTTGGATGCTTTTTCCCCAGTTTTTTTCCAACATTTCTGGTTCGCTCGGTCCGAAGTTTTCACCTAACACCCTGCGGACCCTTTCCCGAGCTTGGGAAAGCATTCAATTCACCAACCCGAACCACCACATAAGCATGACCTGATAGTAATCCAATCCCCCTAATATTACGCACAGATCCGGACGTTTGAGGAGGGTGGGAGATTTATTCCAGGTAGTTTTTTCACAGTAAACCCATTGTTATAACATTCGACAATATTTGTTTGAGGGGGTGGCAGATAATACCCTGTAGCCTGTATTTATGCTATTTTACATAGTAAATCCATTATCTTACCTTGCAACATATGGTTTTAGGGGGTGGCAGATTCATACCCTGTAATTATATGTTATTCATGCAGCAACCCGTGGGAATTCATGGAGGCAATCGATAGAGGGTAAAACTGTGGTAAGTGGTAGATTATGAGATGTTGGGCGAATGTTAGGATCTGCGGGTAATATGAAACACCACCTAAATGGTCCCAAGATGTCCCAAGTATCTGTGGATAAATACCACGCGGAACCATGGTTGCTGGAGGGTGTTAAATACTCGGGGGACAACTTGGACCCAGCCCTTGTGGACCATTCCAGGTAGTTGTGGTTGCTGTCGTATGCTGAATCGCACCTTGGATTGCTTCCCAAGGGGAAGTTTCAAGAGCGTCGGTCTAGTTGGCTGAAGATGGTATGACCTGCCAGTGATGATGATTGTGGATGATACTGCTGCAGCAACTACTTGCATGTAACCACCTTATACCATGTAGAACATGAAGATATTTTTTCATCATCTAGCCCATGCAACGGCAGAGGCTGTCCAGCTCTCCAGCCGTCCAGATTCGCTGAGGCCTTGGCTAGTGATGAGGCCTTGGCTAGTGATGCCATGTCGCTTTTTTCAGGTGGGTGACACCGGTGAACCCCCAGCAGCCGCTGGGTACGAACCAAAATTCCAATCCGGACCGGGACCGCAGGTTTGGTTCATTTCTAAATAGGAATAGCCGTGAATTTGATGGGTTAAGTATCGGATTTCAACAGCAAAAAATGGTGGTTATATATATATATATATTATAATATTTGGATGGATAGATGCAGGACCTCACGTCGTGAGGGAATTCTGGAATGATGCTTAAAAGATGGGGGAGTCATCCCCAAAATGTCTGTATGGTAACACGGATTTTCAGTTTAGTGAATTGTGAATTAATATGAATTAATGCAACAAGAACCATCTCATTATTGGGATACACTACTTGACCAACACCCCTTTGGATTCATATCACTGATGTAACCTCTGACTGGAGGGTTGGAGCACGCTGGTGAATTATCTTTGGTGGAAGCTCCCCTGCAGGTAGGTCAATGAGATGTCGTGAGGATTGTACACTGTTTGGAAAGCGGTGGCTGGAAATTGGTTATCCGGGTACCCTCTACTGGTATCAGGGTTGATGCTCTGGTCAAACTTTGTCACAGATTATAACGCATCTACAGTGGTGCATTGTGATATAAGGACATAACCACCAACAATTCTGGAGATATTTTACGAACAACGATGGGTATTTGGTAACGACACAACTGATATTGATCAACAAAATTTGGAAGATCATAGGCAGGAACACAGTGAATACATGGGTCTTGCCTTGCCACCCACGATACGTTACCAGTGACGGCAGGGAATCACCAGCAATTGAAACCATCAATTTTTTGAGGTCAATCGTTTTTGAAAAGTCACCATATCCCGCCTTGCATTTTCGCATAGTCAGTTCGATGGGATTCCGAAATTCTAAGGGTGGGAATAGTGTTTTCCTTGCACAGTTCCCTCGGGAGGAATTTTTGGCAGCCAACATTCTCCAAGGTATAGTGGGCATTGGAAAGCCCAACATATTTTGATGGTAAACGCCTCTATGAGTTTCCTACTGATGCTGACTTGAACTACAATAACTCATGGGGGTCCCATGATTTTCGTTGCTCTTGGAAGTCTTGGTGACTGATTCAAGCTTGGTTTCCTTAGCAAAATCAGGCACAGTAAAATCGAACCTTTCAAGTTTTGCACCGGCGCCGGGTCATCCATCTCTTCAGCCGCAAAAAGATCTAGGCTCGAAGGGACACGCTTTGGAGAGCTACCTTCGACAGGGAGGACGCAGCTGAAATTATGACCAGTGGTACACCATCAATGTGTCACATCTTTGACGTGGGTATGCTGAGAATCTAATGGTTGATTTGGGATGTAATGATGGCTATGATCAATATTGGGTGTACCATGATGTAACCATCAATCAAGAGGGATTCACGTGCAGGACCCCCCTTGGTTTTTGATCCTCTGGTTTCCTGTAATTCCCGCAATCCATTGATAATATATTTGTGGGGGTTACAAGAGATCCACAGCTGGGCTGTGAGTGTCTCAACACATTTAAACAGCGGTTCTCACAGTTCCAGAGTTGCCGTCCTCCCAGTCAAACTGCGCGCATGTCAGTGCCCCTTTGAATGAGTATGCACTGTTTTCAGCAGCCTTTTTTCCCAGACCTGCTTTTTGCATTTGTGGGATGTCCTCTGCCTTCGCAAAAAGTCGAGCAGCCGATGAGCAAAGGGCTGACCGGAGGAAGGAACTATGGCTACGTTCGCCAGGGTGACCTACCAAAATTGCATGGCTAATGTTGGACGCCTTGCAACATAAGATTGGCCCTGCTGGTATCTAGTTCCTAATATCCCCAGCAATTGCATGGCTGATGCGAATCAATAGTAATCAAGTTGCTTGATATGAAAATAGACAGATTCCTTGCAAAGAACCAAGGGGATTTTTTGTTGGGAGATACAAGGAGTCTATTTCGCGATCAGTCCCATCTCTATTTCGTTATCCCAAGGGCCTTGCACAGAATCTTTGGCCAGAAGTTGGTTACTGCTAAGTTGGCCCCCAAGCACCAGCAAGAAATGACTTGAACACTTCTCAAACTGCAAATGGGTGTGTTCTTCTTCCAGTGCTTCAGCAACCGAGATTTTCTACATTTTTATTAGTCACAAATTGGGAGAAAATCTATAGCATATGTTCAAACACACCTAATTAGTACTAAATCACCATGTGGGATGGTGGACTAGCAATTCTGACGGCTACCCTTGAGTGTTTCCTGCAAGATGCCATTGCAATGTGCGTATTTATAGAGGTTATGTAGGCCCCCGCAAGTAGCAACATTTTCGTTGCAGAAACATGGTCAGATCCCTCTTTTTTGTGGCTTAAGTTACCATTATGATTTGGGTTTGTCTGAAAGTAAGGTCTATTTACTAAAATTGATGCTGAATCAATGTTAATCATCACTTCCGCCATTCAGATTCACATCTTGAGGTGTCCCCCATTGACAGATCCATTTGGAGGTTTCCTAAAAGGGGGGTACCCCCAAATTATCATTTTTGTGTGTGGGAATTCTCCATTGTAAGCCATCCATTTTGGGTTCCCCACATGGAACCCCCCATTTGTTGCTCTTCAAAAGGCCCATCGCAAGCATGGGATGCTGCTGCCGCAGGGGGCTGTCAGTGTGCGAATCATCAGCTTCAAACACGTCCCAGTGGCCTGGGTGCTTAGTCGCTCGATGGGCTGGGTTCCTGCGGAGGATTTTTCTCATGTGGCTAGTCTTAAGATTGAAACAAGCATTCAGCTTCAGTTCTTTGGTGTTTTTTTAAAGGATATCCCAATATTTAGACATATTATGGATATCAGCAGTTAATGTGGCTAGTGATTTTAGGATATCCCAATGATTGGGGTGATCACAAAAGAATACAAAAGACCCATCCCCAGGGTTGAGGGATGAACATCCCAAGCTACCAGAGCCGTTTCCATTTTCACCCGGGGAACGGATGGTTTTGATTCCCGCAACAACATGCGCTTCAAAGGAGTTTCTTTCGAGAGTGTAGGGCAGCTTACAGTTCAGCTCTATCTTTGAAAAGCTGGAATTCCAGACCCTGATTTTGGATGATTTTGTGTCATTTTTAGAGATGAGATCAGCGAGTCTTGGGATTTTGGGTCACTTTTGAAGATAAGACCACCAAATCTTGGGGGATATTGAATCAAGATCCTGATCCATACCCAGATGATCCTAAGCCGTGTTTATTGGCCGAATACATAGGGTCAAAATCCCAATCCTCCTTAAGCCGGATGCTTTGCAACTCAAAATGACCATGAATTATGGTTCTATTATGTTCTATTGGTATCCCATTTGACCAATTCATAATCAATGAATTGATTACTTGATCATTAATTTGGGGATGGATCAATTATCAATGTTCCACCCATTAGAAAAATGGAGGTTTCCTAAAATAGGGGTACCCCCAAATCATCCATTTAAATAGGATTTTCCATTATAAACCATCCATTTTTGGGTACCCCCAGCCATTAGGAACCCCCCAAATGATCCGAAAAATAGTTCCTTCATCCAGCCTGTCAGGAACTGTCAAGTATCCATCGTCCAGAGATTTGGGATGTATAGCACAAGGGTTTTCATCATCCCATTCTGATCGCATCCATGATATATTACCCTCTGGTGAACTAACCTAGCTATTGAAAATGGCCATTTATAGTGGATTTTCCCATTAAAAATTGCGATTTTCCATAGCTATGTTAGTTTACTGGAGGGTAATATATATTCATCTAGTATCAATCATCCTGAAAAAATACTGCATTGAAGGATTTCTGCAGGATCAATTGATAAATTTGCTTAGAGTCATCATGTTTTCTCCATGATATCCCTACTGACAAGTACCTTTAACAAGCGAGAGTCAAACATAGATAGCTGGGGAATCCCCATCAAGAGAGCTTTACAACTTGGAAAATCATCGAACTCAGGGATTTCCAGCAAACCATGTTTGAATTACCGGGAGGCTATATGGTGGTTTCCTAATGGCTGGGGGTACCCAAAAATGGATGGTTTATAATGGAAAATCCCAATCTAAAATGGATGATTTGGGGGTACCCCTATTTTAGGAAACCGAAATGAGTCGGGCGATTGCCGGGGTCTCAGTGATCTGCTGAGTGAAACGCTGGGGGTCAAGTCAGACTGGGTAGCCTCTGGTACTGACTACCCTCTGGTAAACTAACATAGCTATTGAAAATGACCATTTATAGAGGATTTTCCCATTAAAAACGCTGATTTTCCGTAGCTATGTTAGTTTACTGGGGGGTAACAGTTTGCTATTGAACATGGCCCAGTTGAAATAGTGGATTTCTCCATAGAAAATTGTGATTTTCCATAGTTATGTCAACGTTTACCAGAGGGTAATGTGGGTAAAACAATTGCATAAACCATTTGGGAATGGTTTGTAGCAGCTATGAAAATGGTGAAATTAGGGATGCTTTATTATTGGATGGAACTAACATCTGTGGTCCTGTGAGTCTTAAATATTGACCCATCCCCCAATTTTGTTTGGGCTACTTGGGAGTACAGGACCCCGAAATTGACCGTTGTGACTGTCCCCCAGAGATATCCCGATCTGTTTGTGCTCTTTTTTGGATCAAAGCAGCACTTGAAAATCAGATGTTTTAGGTGAATAGTGGGGAATAGTGGTTCATGTCTCCTAATTTTGGGTGATCTTTGGTGTGATCAACAAACAAATGCCCGGTATCGAGGGGAAGAGAACCAAGAGACACCGGGAGTTTCATCAATCCTGCACAGATGATTTGTGTAATCCCCCAACCCGCCATGCCAGTGGATAATGAAGCCTGGTGGCGACTGGACTTGCGGAGTATTACCCAAGATATGATCAGTTCCTTTTGGGATTCGACCATTCTCTCAGTGTTTCCAAACGTCCAAATGACCCCACCACTGCATGGGTTCAGCTTTTTTTTTCAGGAAAGCAATCGGCTTGGTGGACACATTCATAAGGGGTAGATGCAAACATAAAATTAGACTTACCTATTGGATAGTACCCAGTGTTGTTTTCAGCGCTTTGATGACAACCACACACTTTTTTGATGGGATAATGGACTGGTAGTGATCCGGTTGATATTCTCAAGGGGATCTCAGCAGATTTGGAACTCTTGGCGCAACAGTCAACATTTTCTCCCAGAATAGGTGGGAACATTTTACGGTGGACACCTGTAAATCATGAGGAACAAAAATCACGGCCGTTTGGCAAATTTGTCCCAACACCATGATCAAAGCCAGCCACATCTTAGATTCCAAGAGTGTTTTCCATCCATTGGTTAAACATTTTTTAAACATATTCTTAACATCTTAACCAAAAAAGCGTGGCAATCGCCGACAACTTTGCCGAACCTGCGCCGTTAACAAAGGCCTGGTGCGCGACTCCCGGCACTGCAACATCCAGGAGCTCCAAGCGAATGCACGAATCTATGGTCGGATGCAGGTGGGAGGGGAGATATGACTGGATCTTGGAAGACTGGGAGTCGAAACTCTGGGAATGTGGGATTGGGATATGACTTGGAATATGATCTTGGAATAAATGATGATACACTGGGAATGTGGGATTGGGATTGGGATATGACTTGGAATATGATCTTGGAATAAATGATGATACACTGGGAATGTGGGATTGGGATGACTCATCATTGATCGAGGTTGAAGCGACATAGTTTTGGATGGAATCGATAAAACATGGCTGGTTGATTCTGAAGGTGTGAAGTAAGATTTTGGGGAGTATCACAATCCATGATGGTAATCCCATTCCAAAATCATTTTTCCAGGGAGTTTTTGCTGGTTTTGCTTCCATATGTTCAAACATTTCACGGGGCTCCCTGTGGTGTTGGGAGCAATCCTGATGATGGACAGTTGGGACCCGTTTGATTAGGACAATGGGCTTGTAGAGTGTCAGGCCAAAGTGCATGCTACAGATGTGTTGATATATTTCAGTGGGGAATCTCTAGTTGTATGTTTTCAGATGACGCTTGGGAACTTGGACGACCGATCCATACTACTTAATCCAGCCGCGTAGGCCATACATCTCCCTTACCCAATAGACCCACAATTCATTAGTCATTCTCAGTATTAAACATGATTGGGCTCTCCATATTATTTGCTTGGGAATTGATATTTGTGACCCATACCCCAACGGCCAGATGTAGCCAATGCCATAGTCCTCTATTGGGCATGGTTTATGACATTGGGTTTACCACATGATATCACCTGAGGGTCTCAGTTTATCGTGGGAACAACCTAAGTTCATATGGCTGCAAGAAACCGGAGCCCTAGAAATGGAATGATTGCAAATGAGCCCCCCACCGGTTGGTCAATGGGACGGTTTACTATTGGGTTGGTTAAAGGTTGAGTGAATTATGTGCAATTCAGCCAGAGATTCTAACCATCAAATATTATGACCAGCAAAAACCATCCAAACATATTTACCCAACTTATTCGATCACCAGAGGGTCTCCACAGATCGGAAACTGCTCGGTGCCAGACCACCTGTTTGGACGAGTCGATGAATAGCCACACGGCCGAAGTTCTTATTATTTCGGGCAGGGTCGTGCGGCATTTTCTTTAAATTTGTTGAGATTTTATGGTGATTAATTTGGGGAAAGACATGGAAAAATCTAGCTTGTAACGGGGAAAATGATGATGAACTATGGATTCTCCAGGGTAAACTGGTAAACCCGTTGGTTTTTCGTAGGTCTGTGGGCCAGTGGGTCAATGGCCACTACCCTGTCGATGCGCTTGAATCTGTCTGATTTCAACCTTTAAATACTTTAAATGACAATCCTTATGAAGGAGGTCGCCCACTTTCGGGACTTGCGAGTGACCTCTTGGTTGCGGCAATTTCTTTGTTTTCGATGGAAAAGTCCGATCATTCCCTGCTATTCCCCACCCGGCCAGAATCATCATCACAATTCAGCGGCACTCTTATGTAATTTTGCACACATTGTCATTATCATACATGGTCACTAGAGGTTTACATGTACAATTCATGTTTACAACATGGTTGATAGTTTGTGATGATTTCTGCGGGCTCGTCTGAAAATTCGGGACCCCCCCAAAAAATTGCATTATCACCATTTTCCAAAGCAAAATGGCCATAAGATGCCATAACATTGGTGTATATCGAGTATATCATACCCCATTTCCACAGCATCAGCCTCCCAGGCAACTGGTCTGACGTGGTTGAGGTGATCACACGCCCAGCTGGGAGCGACAGAAAATCCCTGGATGTCGGAATAGCTTTTCTGTGAGCCATTAAACTTATACCATGTTATACCCTGGTTGATTGTTTCAGAACTAAGGACTTATGCTACCTCATGTATCGGGGAATGCGATAACATATGATATCATATGATAATCCATAAGTAGGGAAACCCATAAACCACTATTTTCATGAGATGCGAAAACCTGGGGATATTTCCAATTGCTGTCTCCAAGGTGTCAATGTGCCATGTTTCCCACTCTCGTGTATCTTTGGAGGATTACCCAACATTGATCCACGTCGTTGATACGACTACACCCCTGTTTTTGCTGATATGCAAATTCCGTCTGGTTGGTTGTTCCTTGCTTTGAGTATGTTCTAAAATTGAACCCCCAAATCCAAACCCACCTAAAGCGGCCGGTCTATCTGTTTTCAGGAACTCCACTGGTCTGGTTTAGGCACCCTCTGGTCCTCTGGCAATCAAACATGGCACTTGAAAATCCTAATTGAAAATCCAATATAGTTCTACTGTTTCTTTTAAGACAAAACCACCTATGAATGGAGAATTTGCCATTGGCACTTTTGATTCCCGGAGGGTATCTCCCTTTTCCAATCCAGCCATCTCCTACTGTATGAGCTTTGTTTCATGGCCTTCCAAGGCCTGCACATGGACCTATGACTCGAGTATCCAGGGTGCAGCTGCAAACGAGTCCTTCGGTGAAGGAGAATGGATGAACCTCCAGAAATCGGTGAAACTCTTGTGACAAAAGGCGGAATTGATGGGAATACAGGAATACAATACATGTAATACCCAGCTCAAAAAAAACTGCAGTGTCTGAAATTGTGAAGAAAATTGATGACTCGTTTCCTGATAAACCCAGCTATGGATTTGAGACGCAGAACTCGGTGGTTTCTCAGTTTGCCTCGCCTACAGCAGCCCCGGAAATGCGGGGTTGGAGG
This sequence comes from Symbiodinium sp. clade C Y103, assembly GCA_003297045.1. Lineage (NCBI taxonomy): Eukaryota > Dinophyceae > Suessiales > Symbiodiniaceae > Cladocopium > Cladocopium sp. clade C. Next base: position 583,465 of record BGPT01000002.1, read on the forward strand.
TCAATGGGTTTGTCCAACAATACAGTATCGTCACCAAAAAAGAGGGTTTTACTGAGTTTTACTATAGGGAAATGAGGATCATTGGATTTTCTTGGGTTCCTCCACTTTTGGACAAGGCCAGACAACATCATATATATATTTATATACATATATATATAGGTTTATTTGAAAATCAGGCAGCCCGAATCCTATCATCAAGTCCCCACGTCAAATGGCCATATCTTCGAAAATCACCTGGTTTCAGACAGACCCACATATGGTGAGTATATCTTCCGATTTCCCCATTCACTTCTGTTACGATTGGTGACATCTCCCCATTTCCATTTGGGCATGAGCAAAATGCATAAGGACCAACTACACGGTGAGGGGAAACCAGTTGTGTTTGTTGGTTTCTAAATCTGACTGCAGTTGTATTCCCCACAAACCCAAACGTTCACCAAGTGATCTCTGCGTCAACTTAGCTATCATCAGCTATTTGAATCCCATAAAACCCCTATTCTGGGTGAAATCATCATTTCACTATGGTTTGCAGTGCCTCACCTTGCTACCACAGAGTTTTCAACCTGCGCTTCGAACATGCTGAGGTTGGAATGCGTGGACAAGACTTTTTGCGACTTCGATGCCGATCCGCCGGGGGCCAAGCTACCAGAACCAATAGCTGGGATACCAACAAACTGGGGGCACAACTATAATGGTTGATGATGATGCTTGATAATGGTTGAGATCCCGTTAAATCATGGTCGATAATAGTTGATGACTAGAAATAACCTAGAGATAGTGGTTGATAATGGTTGGTGGTTTTTGAAGTGGGGTTACACTAGCTGCTTAGATGGGGATTAACATAAATTATCATGATAGTTTAGTAGAAAAATAGATGGTTTCCAATATCACACCCAGCCACTAGGTCTTGGTATCGCAGAAGGTGAGCTGGGAACTGCTCAGGGGATGGAGAGAGTGATTGCTCTTGGAGGATATTGAAAAAACAGTGGAGTTGTAGGAAGAGTGTTGCGAAGGGTGTTGCTAGGTTGGAGTCCGTCTCGAAGAAAGTGTGTCTGTCCACGGTTTGTCCATCAAAACTGAGGATAGAACGTCACAAAGGATGGGTGCTCGAATTCAGAATGCTTCATTTGAGAAGTTATTCCGAAACCTTCAAGAACTACATGGCCAATAGACCTGTGTGGCTATCTGGATGAATCTGATCATGACCTCAGTGTGACGGATTTCTGGAATGATGGTTTGTTGATCTTCCATGAAATAACCATCCAGCTATTGGGGTATCCCCATGAAATGGACACCTCCATATATAAAAATATCTTCCCGTGCCAATGTGTCAAAACCTTGGTTTCTTCACTTGAAGGAGACTTGCGGGATGAAGTGTTTGAAGACCGCATATCAAGAACCAAAAAGACAACGCAAGACTCACACGAAAAGAAAGAACACAAAGAATAATCAACGAATTTATAGAACTATTATTGCATCAAAATGCAAAGTCATGAAAAACATTCTGAAAATATCTGAAAACAAAGAATAAACAACAAGAACAAAAACGAGAAGACACCAAGAAGAACCACCACCATCACTTCAAAGGTCCTGCTGTTCTTCTGCTGGTGGCCGCCTGCGATGTCCACAGAACTATCCCGTGATGTGCGAAAATCAGGTGGGGCGCGCAGAGCGGGGCCCGGACCGAGCTGCCGGCACGGACCTATGGATGGTGGTATTTTAGATGATTTACCAACTGGACCCTTTGGATATTTAACATAACCATGGAACGTTTTTTTTTTTTCTAAATATGGGTAAATCATCATGTTTATCATCTATAAAGGGGCCATCTATACCACGGCAAACTGTTCAATGAACAGAGGCGGCTAAATGGGGAATTCACCAGGAGATAGTGGGATATCAAAGGAATTCCCAACCTGACAAACCTACGATTTCTCCCAGCATTCAGGGAATGCCCCGCAAAAGGAGTTCAAGGGGTTTACCGCACCACGATACTACCAGATTTGGAGGGATAACCATGATAAATATCCATCTACCGGTTATTTTGAGGTTCATCACTTCTGCCATTTTCCCGGTTGTCTCACACTGGAATACCCACCAAAAGGCCCAACATGGCCATCACTCGCGGAAAGGACTGTGTGGGCAGCACAGATTACTGTTGCGTCAGCACAGAAGCTGAATGTCCGGGAGCATAGCAATTGCCTAAAGCAAATGGCGAATGGTAGGTTAACTCTTTGATTCCTAGCCATTGGATGAAGGAGCAGTTGAATCTCCAATTCTTAAGGAATTCCTTTGAAATCTTGTCACATCTTCTTGATTGGCAATCAATTGTTCTAGGCTCCGTCATGGGAACTAGCATCATGGAATTTCGGGTTGGTTTGCGCACTGGATTGGTCAAAAAGCCTCATGCTGGGTAGTTTCTCGGCTATACACTGCCATCTAAGTGGGTTCAATTATTCCTGTCAGCTGAATTTCAAACATGAAGCAATCAGCTTCGTGGTCCGGAGTCCTGGACGACCTCATCGGAAATGATGGGAAGATTTTCAGAGAATCATTCCAGAATGATGGCGAACCTCTCCACTTGATAAGTGCTTATGATTTGTTTGTGATAGACAAATGCTAAATGATATTGATAGACATTGTCTTATATGATCACCACCCCTTACGTGCCCCAAAATGGGGGGGACCTTCCCGAAATGTAACGGACAATTTCTAGGCCCCCTGCCCCCCTTGTTTTTAAATGTATTTTGAGTTTGGGGAAGGCCCCCCTGCGTCCAAAAACAGGCTTCGGACGGATTGCATTTTGGCCGGGGGGGGAAGGTCACAATTTAGAAGGTCGCCCCCCTCCAAAACGACGTTTAAAATACCCGCTACATTTTGGGAAGGTCCCCCCCCGCCAAACGGGTGGTGATATTATATGCCGTATATATGCCACATATATATATATATATATTATATGTATATATATATATATGTATATGTATATATATATATATATATATACGTCCCAATCATGAACCAACCAGCTTCGCTACCTGGATCAACACAGCTGCCTTCACAGTCGCTCTGTTCACCGTCCCGCCTTTCCGAAACGCGGCAAAGGAACGTTCGTGGTCAATGACACAAGCTCTGTGTATATCATCTGGTTAAACTAAAGCAACCTCACTATGAGGTCACCAAATGATCGTTGGCCGGGGAAATCCAGAAACGATGGCAGGTGGTTTCATTCCTTTCCTACTAACCCCAAACCATATCCTCACATTCCTACGTATGGCTTTATGATCTTGATAAATGCAATCACCTTGATGTCTTTTCGGCTGGGTTGAAACGGTTGAAACCACCAAACACACCATCGATCCGTTTTCTTTTTATTCACTCTCACTGACTATGGACGTTGAATATGCCCTACGACCAATCAAATAGAACAAATCCACCAACCAGGTCAGTATATGAAGCATAATTGATCTATTTGGAATATACTAAGGTTCACAAACTGACGCATGGTTTAGAACCAAAATGAACCACAATGAACCACATTTGCTTCCTACAGTATTCTAGTGGCTAACGTTTCCCAACTGTCCTGCTTTGGAATGTGGCGCTCTCGCCGCCCTCACCGCCCTCAGTTGTCTTGGTGCGCTGCCCCCTCGGGAACGGGGATGCCACTGGATGGCTCGGGGCAAAGGATTTCTGCTGTCGAAAACCATGGATGACGTTTCAACAAACGGTGGTACAATGGTGATATAAGTTTGATCATTGACTCTGATTCTATGATCATAGTATCCTTCTACACTCTACACCGCCATTTATAGGGGGTTCCCATTTCCACGTTTGATTACCAGAGGGTGTAGATGATGAATCCACAAAGATAGCGACTTTCCAGGACCAGGTTAGATGAGTGGAGGGTCAAACTGGGATCACATGGACAGAGTTGGAATCATGGCTTCAGTCATCACACAGGATGATATGTTGTTGGTTTGCATCCATTGTCCCAGGTGAGTTTCGCGTTGCTTGACGGAATTTGAAGTGTTCGGCAAAGTTAGGTTTATCAGATATTTTTTTAAATGGCGTACAGAGTTTCTGAACACTTGTGAGATTGCTGGTCTCTCAAAATCACAGACAGCACCCATATCCAAAGCAACATAATATTCATCACAGACCAGTCTATGTGTATAGGACACCTATTTCAGGATGGTGCCCATACATAGCCACTACTTCTTTGTTGCCGAGAAAGGTGTCCAGGCTTTTTGTTCGTCCCATCTCTCCCACGTATTGGATTTGAAAGGTGTGTGCTATTTTTGGCTTGTGTTCCCTTTAGCCAAGTCGTTAACCAATGATTATCCATGATTAAGACTTATTAATGGTTGTATGTCCCAATAATGTAGATCCCAATTATGGTGGCTTTATGATGGTTTACTTCCGATCTTCTGGGCTCAGAGCTGAATTCTGAAAACGCCGAACATTCTGCGAAACGGGCTGGACATGACGGCAGGCCAGTGGGTAGGGCACCACGTTGGTTGCTATTTCGGGGTTTCGTATGTGTGTTCTGCCCCCAAATCATGCAAAATTAGACCATTTTGAGATTGAAACCCATGGTTTTGGGGATCCAACATTTTAAGAAACCACCGTTTTATATCTATTTATATCGATGTTCCCGATATTTTCTCAGAACCAATCTGATGATGACGGGGTTCATATTTTTTGGGGGGTTGGCTCAACCACACACATTGGCAAACTGGTCATTTTGCCACCATCCAGATTGGTTGGCCCATCTAAGCCGGCGATGGAAATCTACATAGATGGGCACATTGATGTATACGCCTAATGGCCATTCAGTAGGAACAAAAATGAGGATCAACCTGTGGAAATAGGCGTTTGTCCCCTAAATTCTCAGAGAAGCTCATATGGTTTGAAGATGTTTGAAGAGAAATTGAAGGGGGTTGAGTGGAATTCTCCGACATGGACAGATTTTTCTTCCGCATCTCTTCTGATTTTTGTGGGGTGAAAGTGGTACTCATCACAGCATGCCCATACTCAGCCATGACCAAGAGGCCAGGGATGAATCAATCTGGTAGGGTCGATTGGGTTGTTCAAGACATGAGGGATTTACACTCTGATAAACCAACATAGCTATTGAAAATGGCCATTTATAGTTGATTTTCCCATTAAACATGGTGATTTTCCATAGTTATGTGGCTGTTTACCAGAGGGTACACCCTATTCATGGGGCATTTCCATGGGGAACATGATGAGTGAATGGAAGACATGACCCAAATGAAGTGGACATCATGGGATAGAATGCTGCATCGGGGCTGGAATGTGGGTCTCGGTAAACATCTCGATGTATCATCCATTCTGGGGTTAATCTCTGCGGTCGACTGCCGCCTTTTCTCTTTTTGCTCCTTAGATTTCGCCATTTCGCTCACGCCATCCCGCCATCCCATCGTAACTCGCAGCCGGGGGTTGTTCACTCGGATTCGCAGCCGATGGCACCTCCTTGCTGCTTTGAGAAGATCTTTCAGTCCTGCTTTCCGAAGAAAGCCGATGATCACGCGCCTGGGTGATGGAATTGATCAGGTGAGTGAAATCCTCTGACCTGGACTAAAACAACGCTTACAACGAATGAGGGGGGTTTCCCCAAAACAGAAATATATATATATATATATAATTATATATATAATGCAATGTATAAATGGTATCCCCCCCATATATAAAGCTAGGGGTTTTACGAATTCAGGGTTGACATTAAGATTAGACTCTCGGGTCTAGAAAGATGAGATGATCCGCCGACAACTTCGATTCACAACGGCCGACCTCACACCCTGAATGATGCGAATTGGATTGCGGGTGCAGGCCAGGGGTTATTGAGAAATAGTATTATGATATATCCATGGGATTCTAACCCGATACAGGTTGTAAGGTGGGATATGGGGCCCTGAAAACTATGGTGAATATATGTACAGTAAGTAGTTCACTGGAACTACAAATTTCAAGTAGGGGACTCATCCCAATAATGGGCTGCGATTTTTTTCGCGGAATTGAGCCCAGGCTGCTTGGGCGTTGCCAACGGAAAGAGTTGAGGTAACTGAGGTAACTGTTGTGTTGAGATTGGCAGAGTGATGAGAGACTTGAGTTTTGGCTAGTATCGGGGAAATTGATATTTGTCAGTGTGAATAACATACTCATACATATATAACCCTGTCTAACTCCGTATGGCCAACATGTTTTAAACACAAAGGTTTGTCTCAAAATAGGGTACCTCCAAATCCACTGGATAATTTTCAATTCTTCTCCATTGTTCAATGGCCACTTGACGTTTACAACCAATTTTCAGACACACCCACATGCTCTTTGTAGCATCGCCTCCCTTAGCATATGAGGTTATTCTGCGACCAATAATGACATGGAATGACCATATCTTGAGCTTCACCAGGGTTTTAATGACCCATTCCCCTTATCTGCTGCGGATATACCTAAATCACTCCGGCACTCAATGATTTGCAATCAAACCTGGTTGCGCTTCTCAACATGGTTCGAATCCTCAAAAGAGCTTTACGACTCATGAGAGTTCAATTTGCTTCCTTCACATCCAAAGCGCCAACCATTGGAATGTGAGTATTTCCAAGTTGGGGATGAATCAAGGCACAGATTTTGTAAAGGCTTTCCAGATGCTCCCAGAAGTATTCTCAGGAGCCAACGTTCCTGGAGAAGCTGGCTGATAAGATGGGTATGAACAAATTTGTGGTGGCTTGGCGAATCTCCTGGAATCTCCTGGAATCCTCCGGAATTGGCCCATCTGGGTAGATCTATACAGTTGAAATTGGTCTTCCTTGAAGAAGATGTGGTTTAGGTGTGTGCAATGTTTACTTCTGGTGCATATCTCTTTGAACCGCGTGCACGATTCTCTTGAGACAATGTAACTTGATGTAATAGAATGTACCCTCTGGTTATTTAACATAGCCATGGAAGCCATGGCTAATTTTGGATGATTTTCCCAGCTAGAAACATGGTGGCGGCGCCTGTGGAGCGACCGCGCTCTTTTATGTTTTTCAGAAGTCGTTTTAGAGGTTCAAAGCACAATTCCCTGTAAAACGCAAGACTTTATGCATGAACCTTGCTCGATCGCGGTTAAAAAATGGTTCAAAAACATTGGAGGCGCGCCTCAAAATTAACTTTGTGTTGTTTTCGCTGTAGCGAAAACGCGATTTCTTGAAAAAATGGATTTCGAAAACATGATACCCAAACACATCCGAAGTTTTTTTTTCATCTGCTTTCTGATCACTTCCAGTATCCGATCTTTTTGTTGATCGACTTCATGAGTTTTCCAAGAGTATCTTCAACATCTTCACAACGTAACATCCAGGGCGTCCTTGAGGTTACTTCAACATCTTCACAACGTAGCATCCAGAGCGTCCTTGAAGTTACTTCAACATCTTCACAAAGTAGCATCCAGAGCGTCCTTGAAGTTACTTCAACATCTTCACAACGTAACATCCAGAGCGTCCTTGAAGTTACTTCAACATCTTTACAACGTAACATCCGGAGCGTCCTTGAAGTTACTTCAACATCTTCACAACGTAACATTCCAGAGCGTCCTTGAAGTTACTTCAACATCTTCACAACGTAACATCCAGAGCATCCTTGAAGTTCCTTCAACATCTTCACAACGTCACATCCAGAGCATCCTTGATGTTACTTCAGCATCTTCACAACGTAACATCCAGAGCGTCCTTGAAGTTACATCAACATCTTCACAACGTAGCATGACGTAGCATCACATCAATCCGGCAGCCGACATGAACGTTATTAGCCCGCCCCATCCCCCCCGCCCACCCCCCCATAGAACAAAGCGATATCTTACGGAAGAAGTCAACTGTATCCACCGAACAGAGGATTGAAAACAGACGAACATCTCCAAGAACCGGACATTCACGTCAAATCAACATGAAAACACTAAGACCAAATCAAGATCACATGATAAAAGTAACAACAGCGCGGTCGCCTGAGGGGCGCCGTCACCAGAAACATCCATTTAGTTCGGGGAGTTTCCATGGCTATGTTAGTCATAACCAGAGGGTACATGGTTTCAAACCGAATCCTTTTATGCACTACGGCTCAGTCCTCCTTTGAAGGCGTATGAGATTCCGAATTGCGCGCCAACGCGTGGTAGCATATCTTGTGGATCTATATATTCCTTTCAAAATGTGGCAAACATGTGATTGACATGAATGCAATATCTCTTTAAGTGAGGTCTTCTGTTTAAAGAGCTGGCTGTCCAAAAAAGGAAGATGGAGCTTCTTTGAAAGTAATGCGGTATCTTTCAAGAGGAGAAATGTCGATTTGCAGGGCAGGACAGCCGCTTTTCGCTATCGATATTGTGCTGCCTTAAGATTGATTTTTGTAAGCCACACAAACTTGTTTACAGAAAGCCGATCTTCAGTGTTTTTTTAAGAAATGGAGAAACTATTCCTTGAATACTGAACTCTTTGTCAGGAATATAGTTTACGAATAGTGATTGTCAAAAGGGATACTGTATCATTGAAGGAACTTCATGTTGAAAAGGAAGACTGCACATCTTCAAGAGGAGAACTACACATTGTCTTTTAGATGAGTTCTCCATGAATTAGCAGGGATGCTGCTTCTGGAAAGAACCACTGTATTGTCTTAAAGGAAGACTGCAACTTATCACTGCAAGATGCTTCTTTTGAAGAAGGGAATGCAGCATTCTTATCGCAGGGTTATTATGTTGAGTACTGCATTTTTTGACTTGAATACTCTATGTTGGAAGCATGCTGCATGTTGTGCAGACATGTTTGCCTTTAAAGGACACTGTATCATTTATATAAGGAAGATGAAGATGGCATGTTTTGAAGGAGGACTGCACTTCTTCATAAGGAGCCTTCCATTTTTTTGCCTCAAATTTATCAGAAACTGAGTCGCACAGCAGGAATGGAGATTAAGATGAATTTCAGCTCTTCAGTTATGTCAGCTTGTACTTACTTAGTCTTGATGAAATCATCCAAAAAACGCACTCTGACAGCGTGCCGCTCTCTTCCGCAAGTCATTTTCCCTGTGGAATTGAGGGCAAATCCCAAATTGTGGATTAACCCTGTTGGTGGTTGATTCAAATCACCAGTTGAAACCCATATTTTTTTTCGAGCCCAAACCCACAATTTTCCCATCTTTTCCTGGGGTTCTCTGGCTGAAACGTGTGAGGCCCATGTCGTTATGGACGGCACGTGGATTGGAGGCATCACCGATGCTCGGCCATGGGATGATCCGTGTAGACAGCCTCCATGGTAGCAGAAGATTTTCTGACATGATATGGGGATGGGTCAATACCTATAACTTTCCATTGTAATGGGATGAACATCCATTTACCAGCTATTTTGATGTTCACTAGGTACCAGGGTTTTAACTCATAGCCATATGACATTTTCATAGATTTTCAGATCATTATATTGTATGATATGATATGAAATTTAATATGATCTGATGTGATATGATGTTACTCGTATGTGATATGCTATGTTCTGATATGATGTGATATGATCTGATATGATACATACAACATCATATCGCAGGAATATTTAACCGCCGGTGGCGTGTTCCGCCGGCTTTCTTGGCTATATTTCCTAGACTGACTGGGCTGAAGGACAGATATGCTTTCAGAGAAATTCGTCGAGCGAAGATGAAAGTAAAGAAGACGTCGAGGGGGATGTGTTAAAACCTGTTCGTGTAAAAAGCTGTTGGTGAAAAACCTTGTGGGTGTAAAATCAAGTTGGTGTGANTTAAAACCTGTTCGTGTAAAAAGCTGTTGGTGAAAAACCTTGTGGGTGTAAAATCAAGTTGGTGTGAAAAAGTTCTTGGTGTAAAAACTTGTTGGTGTACAAACATGTTGGTGAAAAAACATGTTGGTGGAAAAACTTGTTTGCGTAAAAACTTGTTGGTGTAAAAACTTGTTGGTGTAAAAACATGTTGGTGAAAAAC
>BGPT01000002.1:606069-736121 GCA_003297045.1 Symbiodinium sp. clade C Y103
CATACAAAATGGAAGGTGAACATGGCCAAATGTGACAAATCCCATACATAATGGAAGGTGAACATGCCCACATGTAGCAAATCCCAAGTAAAATGGAAGATGAACATGCCCAAATCTGGCAAATACCATGCAAAATGGCAAATTCAAGTTCAAAACCATTGCAAACACAAGGCAAATGGTACCAGCCAAGAAATCCAAAAAAAAATCCTAAACTTNCAAAACCATTGCAAACACAAGGCAAATGGTACCAGCCAAGAAATCCAAAAAAAAATCCTAAACTTGTTGCAAAAAAAATCCCAAAACTATTCCACACCCGATATATATATATATATATGTATATATGCATATATATATATATATCATAGATCAGTCATTCAGATAAATTGGACATATTCGATTATTTTTTGGAAAAAGATAGTTCTTAAGTGGGTCGTTTTTTTTTGGTGAACCCCCACACCGGGGAACTTATTATTAGCCTGTCATGGACCACTCATGAACTGGTATGCGTGATATGCAAGGTATGGGTGCCGTTCAAGATCATACACCATCAAAAATGGATGGTTAGATATCAAACATCACCAATAGATTGTGGGTCCACTGGTACCAAATTTCTGAGCTCCAAATCCTCTGAGGCAAAGGACAAGAGCTCAAAGAAATTGGCCATCGTAGGGCATCAAAGTTGGGCGTGTGCCAACAAGCGCCTCGGTGTGCTTTTCTGATTGCCTGGTGGGTGGCGTGGGTTGGCTGAGAAATTCCCATGATTCTTGGACTAGATACCCTTCGTCATTGATGGTATTTCCATGATTGGCGAGAGCACGCTTATGCTTCAATCTTGTTGGTTGGATACACATCCCGCTGATGTCTCTAATGTTGTTTCTTTCTTTACAGCAACGTCCCACTTATTCACCTGTTTTGTTTTGTAAGTACGAGGCCTTTTGTGATTGCCATGTGCCAACATTTACCCCTGATAGCCTTTCAATTTGTGTTTGATGGCTAATGAGTTTGGTTCATTTTGTTTCCTCATTTTTTTTGATCATTTCCGAAAAATCAGAGACTTAGGCGAAGAGTTGTTTGTTCTTCATTTTCTTGGGTCGTCTCCGGGATTTGGGAAGCGCCACTTTGACGGAGCATTCCCCAGCTGCAGAGTTAAAACAACCTGGGCTTTGGATCCTGCACTCCCTGGAGAGCCTCCCAACAATCATTTAAATTTGAAAGGTCTTTGTCTGACGACGTGGACCAAAAAGCGCCCATTTTCATCCGTTGTTATCGATTTTATTCGATTTTCATGCTCTAAGAAATGTCAAACCTCCAAAAAGAGCTGATGAATTTCCCAGCCGGAAACTATGTTCTAAAGCATCAACTTCCCAGCCAATTTTTTTCGGCCTTTTCGCCGGATCTTGGCATTCTTGGCCTTGCCTAAGCCCCGCGAGCCGCGTGCCCAGGAGCGGCTGTGTCACGCACCTGCGTCATGGCTGGGCGACAGTTCTGGCCATCGACTATGCCACTGGGATTGTTGCTGTGGTAATTCGCGATCTATATTTTGATCAAAGATTTTAGGAGTTTCCAGTCATACTGGAGCCAAGCACTCCCAGTCAGAAGTTTTCAACAGATCTGCTGGTTTTTCCGCCGGATCATGGAGATGATGGGATTCCCCTGAGGTGAAGCTGCACAAGGTCTTGTACGATGCAGGATACCATGCCCCTTGGCCAGCGAAGTGATGGGAATACCACTGCGCAGTTTTGTTGTTTTTCCGTCCGAATCTCTCAGAATGCAAACATCAGTTGGATTGCGGCTGTATCCATAGCATAGCATGAGCTGCAAAAGATGGCGGCTGTGATTTCGTGAACTTGCAGGGTTTCCCTGACTGAAAAATAGCGATATCCACAGATATCCAACGTTATTAATTGGTTGTCTATCCAACGTCATTTGCAGGGCCTGAGCCAATGGCTTCCTACATCCTAAAAAAGCGGAGGTCGTGGCATATGATCTTCGCAATCATGGGGAATCCGAGAAGCGATTGCCTGCTGGATTTGGGGAGATTGAATATATGGATCCTTGGCTGATCCCAACAGAACTTGTCATATGGGGTTTCCTAAAATGGGGGTACCCCAAAATGGATGGTTTTTAATGGAAAATCCTATTAAGATGGATGAACCTCCATATACTGTCTATGTCTTGATTGGTTCTTAATTAATATTGATATGCCCAAAAATCGAAAACCCTCTAAGACCTGTAGATCCCCGATTGACCTCTCTTTTTTGATGCTTCGGAAATTATTGGCCAGCATGCCAGTTTGTCAACAGAAAGTGGTAGTAAGTAAAACATGGTTATTTTTTCCAACCTAATATGTAATGAATATAGGGCTTGACCAAAAATATTGATTTGTCCAAAGGTGGACGGGCACTCAGACCAGTATTGTGGTGATGAATATGTGGGGATGCACACATTTTTGGGACATTCTGGGGTTGAGTATCCGGCCAAAAGCAGACTGGACACTTTGTCCTGACAAGGATTGGACATGTTTTTTTTTTTGCATCTCTGTGGGAATCATCGGGGTGCTGTCCTTTTGTATATTGGTCACCACATTTGTGGAATTTGTTCCACATTTTGAGACATACCAAGAACAACCGGTGTACATGCGCAAGCTCTTATGAAGTGATGATAAGTGTGCCCGAAGTCAGAGAGACCCTTTGACCAGGCCGCTCAAATGGGTAGTGACCTGGTAGTGCCATCTCCAAAGCAAATCCTTCCAGAGAGAGTGCCCAAGTCTTGAACTGAAACTGTACAAGGTCCACAAGATTTCACAACCGTGTCGAGGTATTTTGAAAAGGTCCGTGTCCAAAGCTTTCCGTGTTGCATTGGAAAGTCGTGAACCTGAAACAACTGGGAAGACCTCAGGATGCTGTGGGTGTGATCGACTGGGTGAACTCCCATGCAGTTTTGAAGAACTGCAAGGTGTGGAATTGGTGGGTTACCCTGCAGTTGTTTGACTTATGCCTGGGATGCAGATCCAAGAAGTCCCTAGCCATTTGCTTCGGCTTCGTCAGGTGGCCATGCTCCCTTTCTGCGTTTCCGGTGTCGCCTTCTTCAAGGCCAACGCCCTCTACCCCGCGCGGAGACCCAGCGCCCCTGGGGGCCCCATGTTCTGGGAATCTGAAAATGTCGTCACGATGAAATCAATATTTCCGGAGGGTTGCAGTACAACCAAATCAATGGATTGGTTAATGGGAAAATTTACAGGAAACCCATGGGATTTTCCCATCAAATATAGAGGTTTCCGGTTTCAATTTTCCCTTAAACCAATCTAGTGACCAAACCAAGAAGATTCTTGAAGCTATTGTTGGTGGTGTCCACCCAGCCAGATCAAATCATGAGGTGCTACCCAACAGTATCTTCCCCGTGGCACTGCATTGCTGGAACAGCGTTGACTTCGACCTATGAGTGATGATTAGTATCCTGGTAGTGTGAAAAATGGTTCTTGGGTCAACTGGTCTCAGTATTTGACCCATACAAAATGAACATCCAAACCATGAATGAGATAATCCTCTCGCACCACACTCTCGGGACATCCCAGGATTTTCACCATTTCCCACCTGGAGTTTCTTTGAACACATACCTGTTGTGCGCCTCTTTTCGCCCTTCAGATGAACAGGAGAAATTCAAGAATGTCTTTGCGTGGGTCACGACCAATCTCTTTCACGGTCCTGGAACCTTCTGCAATCGACCTTACCTGCACCTCGGCCTGTCCATTGGACGTGGATTCCTGGACCATCATGGATCATTCGCATCCCCACCACGATCCCATTCCAACTTGGAATGGTAAAACATTCCCAGTTGAATCAGTTGAATCAGCCCAGTGAGAGTCTTTGATGTTTCTTTTTCGGAAGATAGGGGACTTCTTCACACGAGCACCCAGTGGTTTCCACACAATGACATGCCCCAAATCCTATGGGGATTCAATTTGCAAAAATTGGGATGTAGCCACGACAATTTGGGATTTATGGGTCATTGTGAGATGTTTGATCAAATGGTGACCTATGGTCACAGGCCGCCTGAGAGCCTCAACAAGATCCCCACGCATTTCTAGAGGTTTCATGGATATTTTTCATAGGGACTCTACAGGAAATCGAATGGAAAATGGCTGTTTCCCAAGGAAGATGATATACGAATGGTGGGCTTTCTAGATCTATGTTGATATACTGGCGAGTAATTGATCCGTTTTTGTGATTTCCCCATGTCATTGATTACTAGAAGGTAAACTCCAGTTTGTTTTGGGATTTTCCACACTTCAAGCGATTGTGAATCCTGAGCCCAAAATCTTGATTGATGATGAACTCTACCAGTTATTGCCAGTTCTTTAGTGTCATGTGCTCAGTATTTTAATCAGTTACAGTAATGTAAAAATCGGCTCAGACCCTGCGGTTCATTTCTGCTGCAGAATGAGCAGGCTTGGCACGGTAGCTTGTTGAGGAGCCATTACTAGCTTGTAAGGGGCCCTCACTAGCTGGTTTTCCTATTGCAATAGCTACCTCTAAAAGGGGTTTGCGTCAATATGCATTAAACTAGGATTCTTGAGACGAACACCTCGGGGGCAACCCCAAAAAAACCACGGGATATACATGTTACATTGTGCCTTCCAAGTACTGTGACCGTGGGGAAAACCTATGTTGCATTGATTTGGCCCAATGACAGTGGATCCATGTTCAAATTAAGCTGCACCATCACGTGTTCAAATTGAGTTGCGCCATCTATTCCAATGATTTACATGTCTAATTTGGCCACGTGATATTGGACCATGTTCAAATTGAGTTGCGCCATCTATTCCACTGATTCGCATTTATTTTCAATGACTCTCCAACATGGTATTGGACCCATGTTCAAATGAGTTGCGTCATCTACTCCTGCTGAAATGTGCTGAAATCACCAAAACAGGGCTCGCTATTATTAAATAATAGCAAGTTTCCCTTTTTTAAGTTCGTGACACCAAAATTTGGGCCCCGAAAGACGTACGTAGACTAAAACGCATAGATGGCACACAAAGCTCACTGATGGGGGTTGAGCCATCTACATTAACGTTTTCTGGTTGCAGACAATGAGTTTCTGGTCAGGAGTAGATGGCATGGCACAGCTCAAAAATCCGCAAGCCACGCATTATGACTTTGGAGTAAGTGGGATGAACGTGAATCACATGTCTGCTCATGGGGAGGACCCCAAAAAAACTTGTACAGGTTTGGCATGGGCAACAAGAAGCTTCTGGACAAAGCCTTCGAGGAGAACCAAGCTTGGCCCCTTGCTGCAGTCTGGTGGCTGGGGCGGGCTGACTTTGTCTACCAAAACCAGCCTTTAAGGGAGGCACCCGTTTGTGTTGTTCCTGCTTCAGGCACTTCTTTGCCGGACACAAGAGCCAGAAACCATAGAACTTCCTGCATCCATCACTCCTAATATGTGGGTATGGGTCGAATGTTATCACCCCCATAATGGATGGTTTCATATCAAACATCATCAATTCGGTGGGTCCATTGGCACCCCGTTCTTGAGGCGCCATACCCATAGTTTAGTATTTTAATGTATTTTACTAAACATTGGTTGAATGGATGATTGGATCATCTTGGATCCAGTTTTGCAATAAACGGAGTGTTTGCGGAGGAACGTTTCCTTAGCAGCAAAACCAAGAGGTTTTTTCAGCTTCCCTTTTCAGGGTATCCAAGGTTGACCATGATGATGTGTCCATTGATTCATCCCAGTTCGGGTTCAAGTTTTCGAGGTATGAGAAGCAAGGCATGCTGAAGAGCACATTGGCGGCAGACGGGAAACGGTTAGACCAGGGGGCTGCCCTGCTCTCGGCTGTTGGGACGTCCAACCCCATGGTTTGCTCTGATTATTCACACTCAAACCTCTTCGGGCCCCCTTCCCCCACTTCTCCCCCCCAAGCGTCAATTTGAAGTCATTTCCTTGTGCAGAGCTGAAAAAAAGCAGCGTTCAAAAATGCGAAACAGAGAGTTAAAGTAACAGTTAAAGGTAGTCGACCAGCGAAATCTCCGTGAAAGTGATTTCTTCAAAATTTCATAGCGAAAGCTATGGTTGCCGCATCCAAAGCTGTGAAACGATTTGAAGCACCGCTCAAGATGCTGTATTTTGCAGCGTTTTTCATGCGTGGAGGTTATAGATTTTTTATGTTTTTTTTTCAGCTCAAACTTTGCAAATGGCTTTGTTTTTGACCTTCGGGAAGAGAAGTGTTTTTGCAAGTCACACCATAATTTGGCGTGAGGCACAGCCGCTAGTTCCATCGGAGCCATTCCCAACAGCACGCCCCCACTTCCTACCACTCTTCCACGGGGGATGATGCCGTCCTCATGAAGTCCTGTCATGTCCTGTCCCCCTTCTCAAGTGAAACATTGATTGGGAGGCGACCAACAAAAATGCACTGGCTGGTTTATTTTTGGCAAACAGACAACGCCTTGAAAGGAAGTAAAATGGCTATAAATGGCTATGTAATACGTTGCAGCACAAATTATATGGACATACGTTTGGAAGGTAGATGTGTATGTTGATTTCAGCGATAACCTTTGGAGTATGATAACTCATCACTCTCAGAAAGTGGTCGGCTTCAAATCCCATGAGTCTGGGTTAGTGGCTGAGATTTTGCACGACAGCCATGTTTCAATGGGAGAGAAAATACCATTTGGAATAGCACATATCTATGACCATTTTTGGATATATATATATATATATGTATACATACACATATTTTACATGATATATTTTATATATCGATATTACTTTTCAGAGGTGTATACACTCACATTATATATATATATATATAATATCTATATTATACATACAGGGGTCCCATCAGCCCGGGCGTCCTCATAGATTCCACCAACATATCTGACTTTGAATAGATGAATAGAACTGGTTCAAAGGATGGCTGACTTGACCGGCCACGAGAACATCATGTGATCAATTTTCCATGTTGCTTTGGCACCTCCACAACCCTGTCGCACCCGACAGAAATTGCTGAAACAGCGGACCAAGGGACTGAACTCCCAAGTGCTGTGCCTTGAGGCAGTAAAGATATCAAGATGAGCACAGAGAAGGTCTCAGCGAAGCCCTACGCACCCATGGTGAAACAACCGGTGCTGTGGTGCGACACGATGCACGACATCCTGGACTACCATGAGAGACTTGGAGAATGTTCGAGTGCTGAAGATGGGGGGTCGAATTTAGCCTCAGAGAACTGGGGATTTGTTTGACCACAAAAAGCGATGGAAGAAACCCTGGGATTTGACTAGTGAGATGGCCGAAGATCCAGAAAATGGGAATAGAATTGGTTAAAAATGGTTAAAATGTGTTGAAATTCTTGACATGCACAAATGGATTGATACTGAACACGGATGATCATCTAGGAAGGTGCTTCTCACGCCCTGTGGTGAGTTGTTTTTGCGGGGTTTAGTTTATGATCCACGGTTGACATCAGCTGCGCAGATGGGATTGAGGAAGCTCACCCCAGAAGTCTTCGCGGAATTCGGCAAAGGCTTGCCCGAGGAGTTGAAGAAGAAGAATGAGATGTACTTCATAGGACGGAGAGAAAACAGTTGCGGTTGTCAGTTGGCTCAAAAAGCATACTGGAGTCATTTCTGATATATTTTGTTCGGGAATACACGAAAATAAGCATGGTATAGTGATTGATGTTTTCAACATGTTTCAAATCCATGATTCTTCATCTTGAATCCAATAATTTGGGACAATGACCCCCCAATGAGCCATGGTGATTTTGGGACAGGGTTGAAACAACCTATCGCTGGTTGTCTCATGATGGAACTCAGATTCCCAGCCTCGATGGTAAATTGATACTTCGAAGGTTGGAACATGTTAGAACTAGGGCAGCCACCATGAAAATGTATGAAAATCTCATGACTGGGGGTCATGGATTATATCATCCCAAACAAGCTGATACCCAATAAATTTGGGGCCTCTATTGGGGATGGTTTACGACATTGGGTAAACACCACATTCATCGCCAGGGATCCTCGGGACTAGAAATCGATCAACCTTTGCAAGACTTGATATATTTGACCAATAGCAGCCAGCTAAGTCGGACTAAGTCTCGGTTAGATACATGGGATATATATCATTACATAACCAGTTATCAACTGGGATACAAATCTAAGCTTGGCCATCCTTGAGTTTTGAGTCCGTTCCTCTGCATGTCTGGCAGGACCCAACCAGCCCATGCCGTTCACCACCCGCACAAGGCCCGTGGATCTCGGAGGCTTTTTTGTTGATGCTCCTGTTAAATTGAACCTGTGGACCTGTGGGTCCGGCAGATTCATTGGTCATGTCTTAAAACCAAACCATGTTTGGGCCGCGGTTGCTTGGGTCCGTCCTATGTCCCAATGATCGAATGTAGCAATTCCCTTTGGGCCACAAAACCTAATTTTTCCGAAATAGCCAGAATTTTCAGGTTTTTGAACTCAAAAGATGAACATTCAGCAAGACTAATCCATTCCCGAAAAGGTGAAACATCTCCCTATATGGTTCCAAATAAGATCAAAAAGGTATCAATCTCCTACATCCACCATGGTTTGATTTCTGGGAGGCCGTTTCAACCAAAATTGGTTGCTGTTCGCCCCGCATTTTCGCCACCAGAGGAACAGGAGCGAAGGGTACAATTTCTACCAGTCAGAGGAAGGTTCCAAAGTCTTGCTTGGCTTCCTGGTGCCTTGACGCAGAAGAAATGCGGCTATCTTGATGGTTGTTGTGCTTGATGTGGTTGATTTATAGCTATTTCAAATGCTATTTCTATGTAAGTTATGTTAGAAAGTTTTATGATCATTCTGAGTCCCTTTTCAAAAGGGAAACAACATATCATCATCCATGGAAAACGGAAGAATATCCCCGTGATATATTTAGATAGAGCTTGGTTGAGTAGGTGAGTGGGTCCCAACTTTTTGTAACATCAGGACGAATTGACGAAGCAGCGAAAAGCAACGTGTTTGAGAGAGTACTAGGGGTGCAGTTCTACTAATAAGTGGGTTATATAACTATAGTTGTAGGGATTCTATCGCAACTTATGGAGATTAGTGCCATAGTTAACACCCATTATATAATAACCCCAACTGCACCCCCAAGTACAGTAAGTTTCGTCGCGTTTAAAGCGACATGGATTTCGATATGGGTGATTTGATTTGCCGTATTGGATCCATGATGATTCATGTAGAGTTTCACAATGCGTGTAATGCTGATGCTCTGTGATGTTCATATCACTGGATTGGTTTATGGGAAAATTGAAACCGGAAACCCCTATATTTGATGGGAAAATCCATGGTTTCCTGTAAATTTTCCCTTAAACCAATCCAATGATTATAGATCTTTGGGTCCTTCTCAGAAGTGTTGAAAAATGCCCGACGTGGGCAACATGCTGACAGTCTGACAGTTGCCTGAAAACGACGGGAGATGGGTAGCCCACAGTGGTGTCGTACCGGACTTGGTCAAGATGCAAGGTCTGTAAAGGAACTCACAGAGTTTGAGGAGTTTTAGGATCACCATCCGGTTCCCTGGTGAATCACGAGCCAAGCCTTGCATCATCCAACATAATGTGATGTACGCTGCCATCAACCGGGAAAAATACTGTGTGCTTGCCCGCAGCCCAATTTCAAGTGCTAATGCAATACTGGGGTTGAAACGCCAAAAGGCTGCTTTGGCTTCTTTAGGGACCGTTTCTTTTTCCCCCAGCAGTGACAACCCTGCTGGATTTGGGCAGTGTCAACTTACCTACATGAACTCAACTTGGCGACTTGGCGCTTGCAAACGCCATCATTTTCAACAGGTCTAAGGTCTCCAACAAGCAGAATTTCCAGACGAGTGAAACCTTATGGTACCCTACCCATCCCTAATGACGTTCTAATCTGGTGATTTATTGAGCTCCAGGGTTCCCTGCCCATCATTGGCATCGTCGAAACGAGGCCAAGCACTGCCCTGTTTGAAGGGGCGATCGGTTTGAAAGGGCGATGGCCGCCTGTCACTGTCAGAGATTGTGCTTTCGCAGCTGTTTGCTTCCAGCAAGTTTTACCTCCCTGATATTTAAAGGAAAAATGCAGCGACCTCACATAGAGCTCACTATAAATGGCGCTGCCCAGAAATGTGGTATAGAGCATGAGATGACACACGATGGGATTTCTTGGCACAGGGTATCTCTGGACAGACCCAAATGATGGAAGCACAGCAGGAAAGGAGCCGATGCTGGCGACGCTGGCCTGCCTTAATAGATGGGCCGTGCGGGGGAAGTGCTGGGGGTTGCCGAGAGACGATTGGGTTTGTCCAGAAGTGGGTATTTATCTCCAAGTCCTGATACACGACATGTAATTTCTTTTATTGCGGAAATTAGAAGGATTTCTGATATGAAAAATATGCAGACATTCGAACTCAATGGCGTTTTAGACCACTTGGGATTTTACATGATTTTACTTTACTGTACCATAATTTTTGGACAACTCACTACAGTTGGTTGGTGGCCTAGCGTGCCATGTGTTGCCATACCTCGAGTTTGTTATTTTGCTGCTTTTGCGGTGTTGGAGTGCTTCACTTTCAATGGTGAACACGTTTGGCATGTACCCTCTAGTTAATGGCTAATTTTGGATGATTTTCCCATTAAATATTAAAACCTCCATTTATGGGGGATTTTCCATGGCTATGTTAAATAACCAGAGGGTATAACTGGCAACCCAGGACTATTGAAAGTTATTCAGATACACTGGAGGGATGCATGAAGTGTCAACCAGCATTCCAGCAGTGGCTACACCCCATGGCAGTTCTCCTCCCATGGCGCAGTTGTTTTTTTTCGAGCCGTAGCAGCAGCCCACTTCCGTTGAAGCATGATGTGCTTTCTGAGGGATCCAAGCTTACAGGTTTTGATGTTTGGACTCCAATATGAAAATCTCAATGTCCTCAGTGAAACTCGGGTGAAACTGCTGTTCATAAACTGGTATCTTGGTTCAAAATGGATTGTTTGATGTGGCAAAGCCCAATTCATGTTGAGGGGAACATGGTGATCCATTAGGGGATTCCTGATGAAACTGGTGAGAAAATGCAGTAAAGGTTTCACATCGCCAAATGATGGTTTTGGATGCACCTCCGCTGAAATGTAGAAAATCAAGTCAGAAATTTGGAGAAATCCACCACTGTACATCACTTTACATTAGTATATACCCACATTTCTTAAAACACATCTTTGACCGTCAAATTGACCCTGTCGTGATCTTTTCCTTCTGAAAAAGTTCCGGAAATCTAATTTTCTGGGTGATTTCCAGAGAATTTGGAGCTATTTGAAGCTGCTGAAGATCATTTTTGATTTTGGTTAATCCACTGGCAAATCTACTGGGACAGGCATTAGTGCGGCAAGCCCAATGCCATAAACCGTCCCAATTTTACAACAAATGAATGGTATAAACCATCCCCAAATTGGAGGTTTATGGCATTGGGTTTGCCACATTATGTTATTTTGGACCCTCTTAAAGATCTTAAATCCAAAGATGGGTGAACTACCCCTTGAGGATTTCACGTTGTGATGAAAAACCAGCAACCGGGTTTGTCTGAAAATAGGATACCCCCAATTCCAAGAAACTATCAACAATAAGTTTCGCACAATTGCTATGATATATGGGTAAGCTCCAAATTCAGACACCCACAAAAAACATATGGGTTATGTGTCCCAGCACATATGTGAAATACCACCATCATTTCGTGTAATTTCTTGATTTTCTTGCTAGTAGGGTAAACATATCAGATCCACCCATCATGCGATTCTAACCCAACCAAAAACGGGATGGAATTCACCGTTCAACGCTTGGAATTCACCTCTCATGCACGTCCTGCTACAACGGACGACTCGATCCCTGCTGCGCGTGATTGATTCTCCCGGGCTGCTTCAGTTCTGAACCTGCCAGGTTTTGATGCAAAGCCCAGGATTTCCATGGATTTCCCCTGCAAATCAGGATGGAAATGGATGGAATATGATTTCTAAGATGATTGAAACCTCAAATGGCTTTGTTTGAAAACAGGGTACCCCGAAATCCATTGCTTAATCATCAATCATTCTCCCGAAAAAAAGGTCACGATTTTCAGTCATTCCCAAATCGTCTTTGGAGTCTTTGGCGAGTTTTGGCTTTTCCAGTATTAGAATCGGTATGTACGGATGGCCATGGTTTTTTGCTGCGACATTTTGATCTTCTGGGCCATAAACTAAAACAAACCGGGGCTATTTAACTGCGGTTTAGTCAATTTTAGGGACGACATATTTCAATTTTTGGGGGTTAGGTCATGTGAAGTCACCAAAGAATCAACGAGGTTTATCATTCACCCAGGGGGTTGACATTCACAAACCTGCAGGTATACGGACGGAACTTGGGTCCTGGGCAGCATGGATTTCATGAGAGGAAAGACGCGTGGTGGAGTTTGCGGAGGGTGTCGAAATCCTCATGGTGACATCTGCAATGGATGAATTTTGGCGATTTAAATCATTTAAATCTCTCGCTTTTGCTGGTTAAGTTTCAAATTTGTTGGCGTCCCCGTCATTTTTTGGTTTGATTGCCGTAAATTCGTTGAATGATCCATATTTTCCAATGGTGAAATCTCTCACTATTGCTGGTTCATCTTCCATCTCTGCTTAAAGCACACTTTGAAACTTTGAAACATCTATTATACACTACGATATAATACGATATCATATGATCAAATCATTATTTCCCCATCTATTTTTCTGTGTCCAATGATTGTCCCAGATGTTTCCAACATAGCCTGGCCAGGCGTCTGCAGCAAAGATCTCCAGGCACTGCTGGGTTTCCATAAATGGGGGGGTACCTCAAAATGGATGGTTTATGTCATGGAAAATCCAATCAAATGGATGATTTAAGGGTCCCCCCATCTTAGGAAACCTCCATATAACCTGGATTTATGATATATATATATATATATAGTAAGTGGGGATTAATAGGGATATCGGGATTGTTTTACCAATCTGAAACGGATAAATTTATGCTGTTCATTGGTGAATCGTTGAGACTATTGTCCCATTATCCGGGAGAATTCAAATGAAATCCATCGAATTTTCTGGAATCGCATAGCAATGATGGTGGGATGACCAGAACCCCCGTAAATCCGATGTAACTTCGCCCCTGTGATGAAGGGTCGATGGGGGGAAGCGCACCTGTTCACGGTGTTTTTGGCAATCCCCAAAACGATACCCCAAAGTTGGAAAACTGGAAAATATGGTGGAAACATCATCGAACTCCCATCCTAGAAACACTTCTCTATTCTTTTTGGAGGTTGCTATAAGAAAAAAGTCACAATTTTTACCGGAAAATGATGGCAAACTACGGGATGGAATTTCAAGGGGGATAGTTGCCGCCCAGCCTAATAATGCAGGTGCAAATTCCCTTGGGCGTGGCACTTCTTCAAAAGAGACTTAGCATGCACTGGGTATGGGTTGCGAGTTGCACCATGGTCATGGATGGTAGTCTGACAGATCATGCATTGAAAATTGGCTGCATTCCCACGTATTCCCACGGCCCACGATTGTGCCACTTTTGTATGGGGAAAACTCTGGAATTCTCCAGCTTCCTCGTCCAACAAGTAAGCCTGAACTCTAGGAGACATCGAATTTCAGGAATGATGGGATTCAAAGACCTACGGACCTACTGTGGATGGAAGAAATCCTGCACCAGCTGGTGGATCGAAGAAATCCCATTATAATCCCATTATGAACAATGCTTCATAGTTACCTTTCATACTTACCAACTGCTGCAGGATGGCTTGTTCATCCGCAGGAAATGATCAATGTTGAAGTCCTAGTCCTTTTTGGTACACTGTCTCTGGAATTTGCTTCTTGTCTACCTTCAACCGCATAGGCATGTCAAGTGACCACTCAGTGAACTGATGGACAGTGAATGACATCAGTCATGACATCATGACAGGGAAAACTTGTGGACCAACCACCTTTTGAAGGGTGGCTTGAGGATTTTGTGATATTGCGAAGCAAACATGTTCTTGCACTGTGATTTCCCCTCGTACTCTATCGCAAACTGCAGTATTTTCTCCCTGGAGTGTGCAACATCACAGTTGGCACTTGAATTCAATCAAGGTTCTTGATAGATCTTGATAAGTTAGGGATGGTCGAGGCGAGAAGGGTGCAGAATGCTGCAGACGTGTACGGGCCATGGGTCAATAGCTCTCCATATTGGAACCCGCTTTCATAGCTCGCCGGTCCACCGGGGCGAACTCAATGGTTTTCCCAGCGAAATTTCCCATTCAAATCTCCATTCAAACGTTCCCAGCGAACTAAAGCTCCATTTTTGATGGTGGGTAACAATACTTGAGAACGGTTCATATATGTTCACAGGATATCTCAAGTTTCTGCATCATTTCATGAATGATACAAATATAGATGTGTATATACTTAATAGGTATATCTATACATACACATGAATACTTGCGGTAAATCATCCTATTTTAGGCTTATATACATATCTCAACGGTTCATCGTTTTCCCGGATTGATACGTGTCCGCTCCAGTAAATTCCACCCCGCAGAGGAGCTACAAGCCACACGTCTTGACCAGCAGATGCCAAAAAGTCCATGGGGTCGGGGGAACTGACAGCAATATTCACCCAGGGTTAATCAACCTCCAGTTTTTTGATAGGGTGGGTGGGGAATTACCAATTTTAATAGTCAGTTTATATAATATGATATATATATATATGATATATATAGTTTTAATAGTCTTAAGACGTTCACAGCAGCGAGAGAGCTATGTTTTCAAAATCTTTTTTTTAATGATTTTTTTAATGATTTTTTTATGAATCAATTTATGATTTTGGATATGGTGATGGTCGTGGATAATTTGACAGATATGATTTTTTTATGATTTTTCAATGATTTTTTTATGATTTTTTTAATGATTTTTTTTTAATGATTTTTTGAATGATTTTGGCTGCTTTCCTACCAAAACCTTCAAAAATTGGTGAAATTCAATCATTTTGCTGGTTGGGGCCTTGGAATCCTTGGAAAATTGAAGAAAANAATTGAAGAAAACCATTGGTTTTGAATTGGTTTTGAAGCATTTTGCACCATTTGGAAGCTGGAAACCTGCCAAAATCCCAGAAATCATAAAAAAATCATTAAAAAAAAAACATAAAAAAATCATAAATGTTACGTAAAATTTATGATGTTTTTATGATTTTTTTTATGTTTTTTTTTTTATGATTTTGGCTGCTTTCCTACCAAAACCTTCAAAAATTGGTGAAATTCAATCATTTTGCTGGTTGGGGCCTTGGAATCCTTGGAAAATTNTGGAAAATTGAAGAAAACCATTGGTTTTGAATTGGTTTTGAAGCATTTTGCACCATTTGGAAGCTGGAAACCTGCCAAAATCCCAGAAATCTTAAAAAAGTCATAAAAAAATCATAAAAAAAATCATAAATTTTACGTAAAATTTATGTTTTTTTTTATGATTTTTTTTATGATTTTGACTGCTTTCCTACCAAAACCTTCAAAAATTGGTGCAATTCAATCATTTTGCTGGTTGGGGCCTTGGAATCCTTGGAAAATTGAAGAAAACCATTGGTTTTGAATTGGTTTTGAAGCATTTTGCACCATTTGGAAGCTGGAAACCTGCCAAAATCCCAGAAATCTTAAAAAAATCATAAAAAAAAATCATAAAAAAATCATAAATTTTACGTAAAATTTATGTTTTTTTTTATGATTTTTTTTAAAAATGATTTTGACTGCTTTCCTACCAAAACCTTCAAAAATTGGTGCAATTCAATCATTTTGCTGGTTGGGGCCTTGGAATCCTTGGAAAATTGAAGAAAACNAATTGAAGAAAACCATTGGTTTTGAATTGGTTTTGAAGCATTTTGCACCATTTGGAAGCTGGAAACCTGCCAAAATCCCAGAAATCATAAAAAAATCATAAAAAAATCATAAAAAAATCATAAAAAAAATCATAAATGTTACGTAAAATTTATGATGTTTTAATGATTTTTTTTATGATTTTTTTATGATTTTGGCTGCTTTCCTACCAAAACCTTCAAAAATTGGTGAAATTCAATCATTTTGCTGGTTGGGGCCNGGAAAATTGAAGAAAACCATTGGTTTTGAATTGGTTTTGAAGCATTTTGCACCATTTGGAAGCTGGAAACCTGCCAAAATCCCAGAAATCTTAAAAAAACATAAAAACATCATAAAAAAATCAAAAAAAAAAAAACATAAAATTTATGATTTTTTTATGATTTTTTGAATGATTTTGGCTGCTTTCCTACCAAAACCTTCAAAAATTTGTGAAATTCAATCATTTTGCTGGTTGGGGCCTTGGAATCCTTGGAAAATTGAAGAAAACNCTTTCCTACCAAAACCTTCAAAAATTTGTGAAATTCAATCATTTTGCTGGTTGGGGCCTTGGAATCCTTGGAAAATTGAAGAAAACCATTGGTTTTGAAGCATTTTGCACCACTTGGAGGCTGGAAACCTGCCAGAATCCCAGAAATCATTAAAAAAAAAACGTAAAAAAAACATAAATGAAATTCCCAGGCCACTTCTATTTCATCAAACGCAATTCATAAAAAAATCATAAAAAAATCATAAATGGAATTCCCAGGAGCCCTACCCCCATACCCCAAATCATAAATGATTTCATAAAAAAACATAAAAAAACCATAAAAAAAATAATTCTTGTATTCGGGCCTCAGGCTACTTTTGAACATCTAAATAATAGTCAGTTTATATATATATATGACTATTTGTTTTGGGTAATGCCCTTTGTCAAAGTCAAAGTTAAAATAAATCCTTTGTTGACATTGGGCATGAGGCCATGACAAGAGTATCAGGCTCCCAGTCCTGATGGCAAGGAAAAAATCGATGGGGCATAGGGTCAAAATGGGGAGGTTTCAATGGTCATTTTTTGGAGCAAGCAATATGAAACAGTCGATTTTGGAGGTCACAGAAATTCTGACTCATAACTCAAACAGTATATTCTTGTCTAGTGTCATTTCGAACTCAAGTGACCTCCTGTTCGTCTTTGACCTGTAAAGTGCGTGGTTCACCATCCACTCAAAGTACAGGTAGTCATTGGCAATTGTAGTATCCAAGCGTCCACTTTTGGGGTTCCCACAGACATGTATAAGCAACATGATTTATAGGTAGAGAGATTGAATCACATGGCCACACATTTGCAGTTGCCAATTTCCACCCCGCCACGTCGCCACGTGCCACCCCAGCCTTTTTTGGATCAATGCTGCCGCGAAAATCTGAAACGCCAACAGGCATTTGGACCATCCACATATATTGTGCATGCGGAATGAGCGCTAAAAACCTGCTTTTCAACACCTCAAGCACCCAACGCGTTTGCATCAATGTTCAAGATTTCAACATATTTCAACAAAACAAACACTGTTTCAATCCTCTAAACTTTCCTATTTCTTCTCCCTATTCGCTGCGAGCATTGCTGTAGCCATGGACTCACCAGCCTTCGAGCCCATGAAAGAGGGCACGCAAGTGCTGGATCAGGCGGCGTCCAAAATGAACTTTGGGCGATGGGACTCATCCCCGAAATCGCATCGCTGATTTAGACATGATGATTTGCCCAGATGATTTAGCCCATGGTAACGTACCCTCATGTACCTTACATATATATATATATATGTGTATATATATCTTATATCCTTATATTGTATTCATCAATCATACTATAGCCATAAGTATCTTTGTCTTTTTGTGTGTGTGGATGGATGGGGGATTCAGACACAAACATAGGCATATCGCCCAGCCTCTTTACTTGATATAAATGCTTGAAAGGTGTTCTCTTCAGCAACACTTGTATAGGGAATCATAGGGATCCGGGATATGTGGATGTTTATTAAAATTAGGGTACCCGGAACCGTGTTGATTTCCCATAAAACATGATCCATTTTCGGGGCCATGGACTTCGCCAAGTGGTCAACTACCCAAGAGCTGAGCGGCTACACTCCTGATGCTTCGGATGGGGGTTGTATACTACCCATTGGGGACTATCATCTTCCATGAACTGGGAATCCCCGTTTTTAACCAACCAGTAAACTGGAATCACGTTGCGCGTTTTGAATCGTGCAATTTCATGCAATTTCACCATGAGTTCGCAGGCTCGTGAAGTGGCAGTGGAGCAAGTGGTTTGCCCCATCTGCGCCCCAGCGGAAGGAGTTTCGCCGGGGTTTCGGAGGATGGAAATTTCAGCAACAAAAATAGAAACCTACTCTCGGGGTGGGAAAACAGGTAGTAGTTTTCCCATCATTGCTATGTTTTGTGACAGGAGGGTAAACACGAAGCATGTTGATATTTGTGATGATGGTGAGATGAGTTTGGGTCGAGATTGAGGTATATACCAAAAATTGAACCCACACATATAATCAACAGCACAGATTCTAGATTTACACTGCGCAAGTGGGGATACAACAAGCACCAAGAGACAGTTTCACAAACAACCATAGATGTATGGACCAGGCTCCGATTCTGACCAACCAACATAGGCTTTTGACCCAACCTGAATTTGATACAACCTGCAAGTGTGGAAACGACAAAACACATACCAACACTATTTTGTTTGTGTATGCAGCTAGCCAGCCAATGATGATGACGAGAACATGCAGCCAACTGCGTGATGTTGGCTGTATTTAAATTTTCATCAATGAAAGATCATTTTTTAGTAGCGTCGATTGAGTCAAACGGTCAAACTTACTGCCTAAACAAGGTCAATCACCATTCAATTTCCTTATATTTGATGTTCACAGTTTTTCATCCCAGCTACCAATTTCACCCGCCACCATGCTTTCGTGGCAATGCAACAGTCAGATTGCTTCCAAAGGCCCCCGCGCTCTTCAGTAAACAATCATGAATAGAAGCAGACAAAAACCATGTGAAAATTCGCCGTGGCTTCCATCGTTTTTATTCGCCCAAATTGGGTAGATCATCCCGTCCCCCTAGATCTACCCACCAGAAACCAATGGGACATCTACTAGAAATGGGGAATCGATTAAGGGAAGATCCTCTATTCTTGGGGGTTCCTTAAGCAAATCCAAGACATTTGTTGGTTTACAAACCATAGACAACATATATATATATATATATATACACATGTATATGTATATGTATATACACATGTATATGTATATGTATATGTATATGTATATGTATATGTATATGTATATGTATATGTATATGTATATGTATATGTATATGTATATGTATATGTACATATATATATATATATGATATGGATCCAAACACTGTCTGAGAAGGTACTCAACCCCCTAAATCATACCCCAAGTACTTCCTAAGAAGGTACTTGTACCCCAGGCTTAAGACCCTGGGGTGATACTGGGCATGGGATAATTTTCCATCTCTGGCTCAGTGAAAACCCTGAGGCTTCGAAGCCCTCAGCGATTTGCCCAACCAGGTGAGGTCAAGTTCTAATGGTCTCGCTTGCAGATACCATCAGATACCCTCTGGTAAACTCACATAGCTATGGAAAATGGCCATAGAAATAGTTGAGTGGCAACTGAAAATCCTCGGTTTCAGTTTTTTTTTCGTGATTTTCGTGCGAAAAACACCATTTTTCAGTAAATGAGGGATGTTCCAGCCACGTTTGATTACGGGGATCTGCAGAAATCGCGACCTTGTCACGATGGGAATTGGAAACCCAATGCCATAAACTTCAAAGCTTGGAGGCTTCCAATCCGACCCATAGTGAATTTAGGGATGGTTTATGGGTGAAATCACATTCTTGATGATTTACTGTATCCAGAAATATGCGAACATCACATCAAATTGGCAAACCGCTGAGAAATGTCTTGGTGTTTCTGGTACACGGTTGGGACCATCCCCTCAAAACAACGCAGATAGTTGGGGGGATGATAAATTGGCAAGACTGGAGAAGTTTGACGGAGTCTGGGATATTTTATTTGATTTGTCACTAGAATTAATTGGATGAACCGTTGTTGTAGGTTAGTGAGTCATGGTGTTTGATTCAGCTATATCTTTATGGGAAATCGACCAACTTGCCAAGAATCACACTTTGTGCAGTTGGTAACGAAGATCATTTGACCCTGTTTGGTGTCTACCTCTCAGAATGATGTTCTACTTCAACATTTTCCTAAACTTGAAGAATTTCGTTGTCCAACCTTAGTAGGTCCCTCGATACTTCGTTTACTTTACCCTCTGGTAAAAACATAGCAGGGCCATAGAAATAGTTGATTTTCCCATTAAGAATGGTGATTTTCTATAGCTATGTTAGTTTACCAGAGGGTACCATGTTGAGTGTCGGGTCCAATGTTGGGTCCGATCGCTCTCCAATGGACTGCGGAGTTCCAAACTCACCTTACGACGACGTCCCCGAATGATGAGCATAGGAGTAACTATCCCGAAATATCCGAACTTAGAATCTCCAGAGACTATGTATCTACTGTATTGTACTGTACACAATATATTGTATATACGTTTTGACTGCTTCATTGGCAAAATGTCGGCATATGAACAGATCTGTTATGAGCCTTAACAATTGCATGGCTTCCCCAATCCACGTTCGGCCCATGAAATGGTGTTCTTAACTTTAGCTTGGCTAAACGTGTTTATCCTCAGCAGTAGAAGAAAATAACCAGAGCATCTGCATTTTATATATAGACCGTATATTATACCCTATCCCCTTTATAACAAGAATCACCACGTTCTATCACCATACAAATTGTAGTCATCCTCAAAAGATCGAAGCTTATACCTTTGGATCTTTTGAGGGATGACTGTATGTATAGTTGTGTACCATATCAATATCTTATACTTTGTTATGTCCCATACTCATGTCACACACAATATTTGATATATACTGTAATATATCTACGTAATATTTATCTATATGATATCTTTAAAGTTATATATATATATACGTATTTGTGATATACATACGTATATGTATGTATATATACACATACACGGTATGTTGCATTACATATATAATTAATTACTGATATATATATATATGTCTTCAATATATATATATATATACGATACCATCACACACACACACACACGGGCGCTCATGGACATTTCAAAAAAACAATTACATTGAAATGTCTTTGACAATTTCATATCTACATCAGGATGACTTTAAAGAGACATTATGTCATTATGTATGCTATATATGTATCTATACAAAGGTGTCCAACCCCATTCAACCCCACAGCTCGATTTTTCCACGGCTGTTCGAAGGTCGGTGCCCTAAGCTTCGAAGGTCATCGCGTGGAAACGGCGCTCTACCACCGGGAGTGCGTCACCTGGCGCTGACAAAAAATCGTTGCAATCAGCCGCCCAAATTGATGTTCTTAACATCAAAAAGTGGCCATCTAAAAGTGGAATTTCACCATGAAGAAATGGGATTTCACCATGAAGAAGTGGGATTTAGCCATTAAGAAGTGGGATTTAACGATCATGATTTAACCAACAAATTTCAGGATTGGAATTGAAGAACTGCCAAAATGGAGATTTGGCCCCGAGCTTCATGGATTTAGATATGGCTATGGCAGCAGTCAAATTGGACATTTACCTGACCATCAAAGCAACGATTTTACCAACAAATAGTGTATATGGATGTGTCTTAAAGTCCAGTATGTACCCAAAATATGTCGCCATTTTCAATGAGAATTTAATAATGATAAACTGATAGACCGCTTGATGTTTGGGCACCTCATTTTTCAGACAAACCCATCTGGAAATCTTGAAGGAATTGTGGGATTTACGTGGGAGTAACAAGACAAACATACTTATGATTTCTGGAAAAAATGTATGTATGTATACATATATTTTTTGGAACTGTATTGGATGAAACCATCCATTCTATGGGATATAATATAATTGGATGCACAATAATGGTATAATTTAATCATATGGTTCTTAAACATACATAAATAATTGGTACAACATATAGTATGACATATTCATAACTAGTAATGTTTCGTGAAATCCATATGAATATTGTTAACCGCAAAGAGAACACATGCACCATTAAGGGTTTTAACCACCAAACATTTACCATAAAGAAACATTGACCATAAGTCATCATCAACTATGGGAAACAACGTACCTCCATCATCATTAAAACTTGTGACAAATCCATGTAAAAGAACACATATGCAAATTATGTTTATATTCATCCGTTTCATAGTATTCCTTATTATTTTCCCACATACAAAGTGACAGTGAGGCCCCCTAGATAGCTAAGTTGACATATAGTTCGGCCAACTATGGTTTGTGTGGGATATGAGTATAGTATTCATGGGGTTAAAATCAACAAACATAACTTGGGGCCTCACCTTGTATTGTATCATATTCATATATATATATATATTCATCATATTCATTAGTTTATTCATAATCATTTATGCATATTGATATGTTTCAGAATATTCAAAATACTATTCATATAAGATTCATTTTCCCGCAATATTGATATGTGGGTTTCTGAAGTCATGGTGGATCCCTAGCCGTCACCATGTGTCTCTCACTACCAAAAATGGACTTATGACTTGGATGATTTGGGGTATCCCCCATGACTTGGGAAACCACCATATTATTAAGTTAACATCCCTAAATTTCATATTCATTGTTATTACTATGTTACTTATGATTATAAACGGCTGAATCCCAATTGAATCCGATATCCAATATTCATATTATGATGGTTGGAATCCCACCCATTTATGGTCAAATTGGGGGTTTTCTATTGCTTTACCAACATCCATATATTTTTCGCAGTTTGCTATTGAACATGGCCATCTAGTTCGTTGATTTAGCTTAAAAAAAATGGTGATTTTCCATAGCAAACTCTTAGTTTTCCAGAGGATATGGGGGATCATGGGTGATCTATCCTCTAAATGGCCATCAACAATGGGGAAAATGAATGAAAATGATGACTAACCAATGGATTTAGAGGTACCATGTTTTCAGAATCCATGTCATAGCTGCCATAGCTCAACCAGGTCCTGAACCCCGTGACCCGTCGCCTGATCTTCGAGTCCAGCACCGGCCGGGCGGTCTCGCCCTTGACGCGGCAGCAGGCCGGGACGCCCTGGGTTGGCCTGGGCCCGGGTGGTGCGATCCGGAAAATCCTATAGGAAAGTCCATTGATTTGTGGACTCAACTCGTGGAGTGGGAAAATCCATGCGAAAATCCCTCTTTATTTTTTTTTGCAATAGTTTTTGTTTTGGGGCTGGGGATTTTTTGAATGAGACTGCCCAGACTTGCACAAACAGATCAGTGCGAAAAAGTACCCAAGACTCGAAAGAATTGGTGAAATCCTACTGAAAAATCGATGGAGAGTATATTTAGGTTCATGATCACAGCAGGACAAGTACAGTATATATATATATACTATGATATTGATTACAGCAAATGTGGAAAGGACGGGTTCAGCATCATATTAACCGTAAGACGGAGGAATATACTATCCTGAAAAAAGTCTGAATAAACAGACAAACGCCGACAATTTTTGTGTGCAAGATGCCTGAAATTAGCCAGGAGTTGGGACGATATGTTTTTGTTTTCAAATCAATAGGAAATGGGCAAGAAATGGTCACTTATGGAACTTCATGTTGTCAGTTAGCCATTTTTTTAAATGTGAATTTCGATGTTCACTTCTAATCAACCTACCAAACATGGTTAAACAATGGGTATTTGACCAACCAAGATGAGAACATCAAAAAACAACTCGATGCCACAGATATTTTTCCAATGAACATGGGATGGAGAACCAGCCAAACACGGTGATGTTGAAACGCCCAAATAGTCAGTGGATCCAGGACTGTCACCATGATTTCATCAGCAGAAGATGCAGCAATTTGCTGTGTATCCGACAGGCAAAAAGGATCATTGAGCAGGAAATCCAAAGATTCTTGGAGCCCCAAATGTGGCCTAGATATGCCTAGATCACATAGCCAGCATTTTTGCACAGATGAGAATCATCGGTGTTATGCCACGAGAAGTTGGATATCTCAATTCCAAGCAATGGAACTAGGAATGTTATTTCCGCATGGAAATATCAGCGCCTGTTTGTCAACTGGGACAGGTGGACAACTTCAAGCTCATGCCCAGCCTGACCGAGTCTGAAGCTTGGGTGGACTTTGTGGTTCCTTGACAAGCAAAAAAGGCGAAGCCGACTTGGAAATGAGGATTTCAGATTTCATGGTGATTCTGGATTGGAATCTGGGTAAATGCCGTATTTCGAACAGAATACCCAACTCAGTCATATGGAGGTTTCCTAAAATAGGGCTACCCCTAAATCATCCATTTTAATAGGATTTTCCCTTATAAACCATCCATTTTTGGGTATCCCCATTTATGGAAACCCCCATATGTTATGTTGGGCAGGGTATCTAACATCCTGGAATCCACGAAAGAGGGGAATCTCAGGACTGGAATTGCGATGGCCATCTGGACATCCAAGAGGCGGAAATGCCAGGGTTTGTGGAGGGAAAGCTTGACAGATATATCGTGCCAGCCCCTTCCCATATATACCATATATATATATGTAATATCACAGTATACATATTATATGACTATAACATACTATAAATGTATATCTATACCCATGTATAATTGTATACTTTTTTTTCCATGTACAATGTACATTGGTAGACATATAGGCGAAGGACTGGTGGATTTGTGATCTTCTCAAACCTGGAAGCCCTGATTTCAGCAGTGGAGAGGCCTGGCAGGTAAGCTTTAGGCCTGGCGAAATCTAGGAATTTGGTGATGTTTGATGATGTTTGTATCTCTTTTTTTGCAATCTTCTATTCGAGATTTTGGACTGTTTGGAGGGTATAGCAACAATTGAAATTGTGTAAGAAAATGCATTTTTTTGTCCAGTCAACTTCTCTTTTTGTTGCAAAGGACGTCGCAAAAAGAACCAACCTTTTCTTATTGGTGCATTGGATAGTGGGAATGGGCGCAAGCATGACCCAATCCAACACTATTTTCACAATCATCCCATCCCTCCACTTCCATCACAAGTAGCGCAAGGTTTGCAAATCATTACTGTATCAAGCCATCTACGTCTCTGTGTTGGGGGGGAAAGGGCTCATTTTACCTCTTTACCCTCTGGTAAACGTTTACATAGCTATGGAAAATCACCACTTTAATAGGTAAATAATTACAAATGGTCCATTTTCCATAGCTATGTTAGTTTACCAGAGGGTAAGTATCTTTACTAGCCATTGGACCCCCGTTATATCTGGGGCCGGCCAGGGAGCAACCCGGTTTTTCGTCCAAAACGGGTCCCAACTGCAGATGGTGCCAGGTGTGTTTTACAGTGGCCGCACTTCTCCCCGCTGCTTGGGCGAGATTCGCCGAGCGTTTTTTTTTGGTCAAACTGACTGGATACTTGTATTTTCGTAGGCATTGATCTTTTAGTATTATTTATAGATGGGGATATTTATGTTATGTGTAAGTATATGTAAGTATTAACGGGTATATTTATGTTATTCATACTGGAAGTATTAATGGGGATATTTATATTGTTTAACAGTATCAATGGGGATATTTATATCATTTGTAAGTATTAGTGGGCATATTCATATTATTTATAAGTATTATTTGAAATACTTACATTATTTGTAAGTATTGATGGGGGATATCTTTATTATTCATAAGTATTAATTGGGATATGTTTCCACTATTGTACATATATGTATATATATATATAGTGGGGATATTTTTATTATTGTCATTTTTTAATCTATATATATGTATATTTCTATTGTTTATATTATATATTTGTAGTCTTTTTCTTGTTTATATTTCTATATTATTATATCAACGGGAATAATTATACTATTTCGATTGATATTTTCAAGCTGAAGATCCCAAAAAATGGCCGTGTCATTCATCACCACCTCGATTGAGAGCTTCAAATTGTGATAGGATGACCTCCGGGCGAAAACTGGCTGATGATCACAGCAAAAATCAGCAGTTGATTGATGGGATACCCTCCAGTAAACTAACAGTTTGCTATTGAAAATGGCCATAGAAATAGTGGATTTTCCCATCAAACATAGTGATTTTCCATAGTTATGTGGCTGTTTACCAGAGGGTAGGTTGTAGCGGAATTCAAGCTAGATTTTTTTTTTCAAAAACTTCTCCATGCAGACTACTTGGCAGCCGCATTGTTTTGAACAATGGTTATTGACACTGATATCAAGTTATATCCGCATCTTTTTTTTGGTTACATCCCCATTCATCTATTGCTTGACTGGTCTCCACATATCTATTGATAGTATATCATATACATGTGGGTTGTATCTTAGCCAGATAGTGATTTATTGGTTGATTGCATCACCAGTATGATCACCAATAATTTTATGGTGAAATCCCCCCTATCTGTTGGGTACACTCTCGCAAGAAACATGACGAGCCTGCCACGAGTCTGGCCTTGGAAGATTACAGGGAAAGACTGACTGGTGCTTAGTAGGGAATGGAGGAATGGGATGATTATTTATGGCTATTATAGGTCATTCCCTCATTCCCTGCTAAGCACCAGTAAGAAGATGAATGAAGATGAGTGTTCACTACGAAATCGGCTGATTTCACTGTCGAAGTCGGCTGATTTGGAGGGTAATTCCACCCTGAGATTTCGGTCGTTTCGCATTCGCCTAAGGTGGACGATGCCTATGCGCGGAAGTTTGTGCTGCGGGTGCACGGGGGACTCCTTGAAGACGCCGGAGCCCCTAAAAGGTTGGTAAAGGTTAGGACGATGATCAGGGGAATGATCCCCATATGGCGACACTTTTTCAGGCTGATGACTGGGAATCAAACAGCGATTGTCGATTTGTTACTTGAACAGAGTTCAGAGACGCCAGGAGTACTTGGCTAGTCCAAAACTAATTGAGACACATGTTAAACATGGTTTAACACAAACATGTTCAGTTGTTCTATTGGCTTGAAGTGATTGCAAACAAAATCGCCAGATCCAGGTGCTGATTTTCTCAAGGCAAAGTGATCCAAATATCGACTTTGTGTATGGTTTTTAGATTTTGTGTGGAAATTGCGTGGTTTCGAAAAGAAACAACTCTAGCTTTGTTGTCTTGGCAGTTATTTTTCTGTTCTTTCCTTCGGATATCTTACGGCGTTTTCCCTTCCTATCTTTTGAGTGTTTCCTTTGGACATTTTCTCGCTTGGTGTTGTTTTCTTCATCTTGAGTTTTTTTATCCAGATATTTTCTTAACTGTTTTCTGTTCCTGGATTTTGAGGGGAACAATTAGAATCACACACCAAGCGGCCATACGAGCCCTTTTGCAGGTGATGAATCTACCAGAAGATTCCGAGGAAAAACACGAACTGGACAAACAGGAGGCTGTGACGTCACTGGAATGATGGCAATGGTTACAGTAGTAGGCGTAGGTTGGGGTATCTGGGCCCCAAGTTAAAGAGACTTGGAACTTGATTAATGAATTATGCTATGAATTGATATGACTTTTATATATCCGGATGACATGGCAGAACTGCCACCTCAAACTCAATACGAACTGGGAGGACATCCTGCAAATCAGAGCAAGTCGACAAAAAACAGTCGGAGAAATCCAAGTAATTACAACCTATGCATGATAGATCAAGATACTATTTACATATATATATGCATATATATATATATGTATATATTATGTACATATATATATATGTACATTATATACATATATATGTACATTATATATATATATGTACATTATATATATATACATTATATATATATGTACATTATATATATATATATGTGTATATATATATATGTGTATATTATATGTATATTATATGTATATTATATGTATATTATATGTATATTATATGTATATTATATGTATATTATATGTATATTATATGTATATTATATGTATATTATATGTATATTATATGTATATTATATGTATATTATATGTCTATTATATGTATATTATATGTATATTATATGTATATTATATGTATATTATATCTATATTATATGTATATTATATGTATATATATACATATATTTATATATATGTGTGTATATACATATATATATATATACACGTTAGAGAGACCTTCCTGTACTATTTGACGGCTGAAGATTTTTTTTTGTATTTTCCTTTACACATGATTCCACCATGAATAAAGATTTTATCATATTGTTTGTCGAACATTTGACAAATAACATATATAGAATAAGTATTTGTTTTATTTATTCTATTTATCAAAGTTTTGGAGCTTCTGATGAATAGAATAGATACTATCAATATCTATCTCTCATCTAGTTTATTCATTAAATTATTGGAGCTTCTGACAGAATAAATGGAACAAGTAGAATATTTCTTCAGATTAAATTCAGATTAATATGTTTCATTATATTCAGAATCATATTCGTTCGAATATTCATTTTCCTATATTTTCCTACAACTATATGATTATAACTTATATTATAACTTGCTGAATCCCAATTGAATCCCATAACTGGCCAATATTCATACATAACCACAACATTCATAATCATATTCATATGGGGATGGGTCAAAACATATAAATACCATATTTTGGGGTTTATTCACATCCATAAGCCATCTATTTTAGGGTACCATCCGAGTCCCCGGGTTTTGACTATGGAGGTTTCTTAAAATGGGGGTACCAAGAAATAATTCACTCTATTTGGGATTTTCCATTCTAAGCCATCCAGCTATTGGGATATCCCATTTATGGAGCCCCCAATCACAATAGTCATAATCAGAATCACTTTGGATGATTCGGGGGTACACCCACTTTAAGGAAATGTCCATATTCATATGAAGTCTTGTTCTCATTATTATTCTGGGGAATTTGTTATTTCCTATCAAAAATGTCACTTGTAATTTGGCCTATCCCCATTTTTTCAGAAATTCTTCAGAACATCTTCTCATCATACCCTCTAGTAATTTAACATAGCTATTGAACATTACAATTTATAGTGGATTTTCCCAGTAAAAATGGTGATTTTCCATAGCTATGTAAACGTTTACCAGATGGTAAATCCCATGAAAAATCACCATGAAATGCCACGAACCCCCCACGACGGGGGCCAGGTGATTCACACGCTGCTCCCGCAGATCCGGCGCCAGCTGCGACGCCTGGTGGCCACCCCACGGCCAAGGCCGCCACAGATCTGTCGGAACTCCAAACAGGACGGACCGGACGCGTTCGAAACGGACGTTTCGGAGGAGTTTCTGGCCTGGAAAAAGGCTGAAAACTAGAGGATCATAGAATTTGAGATGGACTTTCTAGATGGATTTAGATGTATTTCTATGGGTTTGAACGCATTTACATAGATTTTAGATGGACTTAACATGGATTTTAGATGGATTTACCATGATTTAGATGTATTTCTACGGGTTTCAAAGTATTGATATAGACTTTTGATGGACTTAAGATTGATTTTTAGACGGATTAATCATAATTTATATGTGTTTCCTTGGTTTTTAAAGTATTTGCATGGATCTTAGATGGACTTAATATCGAATTTTGATGGACTTTATAATGAATGATACAGTATGATTTTCTATCGATTTCGAAGTACTTATATGGATTTTAGATGTATTTTACAATTGATGGCAACTTTGTTGAGAAAAAGGGATGAACATCGAATTGTGGGGACAGAACTGATGGGGATAGAATGGGATGTAAGATGGGACAAGTAGAATAGGGATAAAGAAGAACATATGTTCATCCTTTGGATTTGGGGTATAGACTGTAACCCCATTTGCAGACCCAAATAACCCAGAGGGGAGCCGCATGCCGCAAGCCGCTAGGACGAATTGGTGGCGTGGTTCCAATTCTGGGACTCCAAGAAGCAAGGCCAGAATTTCAGACGGAAGAAACACCTAGGCTGTTGAGTTCAAGAATTTTTACCCCACAAACACTATGTAAACAGGTGCAATGATGTATGCATCTTTACATATTTTTGAATAAGCTTGTGGAGGCAACCCCCCAAATTGATGAGGTGTAAATCCGAAGTTGCCAGTGAAGTCGATTTTTTGGTGGGATTGTGGTGGTCTTCAGATAGGTTTAGAGATCTTCCCAGCCATAATTCCCTAATTTCCCGTGATTTTCTGTGGATACAAGTTAAAACATTTTTGTCTTGCTTATGCCCTCTCTTCAAACATGGCTTGCTGGAAAGTCCTCCATTTTGTTCGATGTCTTTCGCATGTACATATATATCCATGGAGGCATGTGGGTCATACACATAAATATATACTATACTGTTGTATAGATGCCCATTCTTGATAGGGAATTTCCCAGCCATTCTTCGGCCATGATTTCAACTTCTATGGCTTTGGAGCCGTGGCGCGCCTGCTGCGCAGGCCACTTGGACACGGCCACCTTGACCCTCGCGGTGGTCAGCACTTTTCACACCGCCCTGGCGCGGTCCGCCGATGCAGCGACCAAGGCGGGATCCAAAGGGGCCCTGAAGAGTTTCAGCATTGAGAAGTAGCGAAACATTGAGGGAATCAGTTGGGCAGTTGGGGAGTTGGGGAATCACGTGGCTCATGGCAATCAAGTTGCCCAAATTGGCGGTGGTTGAAATTATCAAAGCGTCCCACTTGAGTTTGACACACACCCAGTTGATTGTTGGTTGATCGCACCACTACCACAACCCTAGAGACTCTGTTGGTTTTCTCCGCTCCATGATGGGCGACTGTTGGCTACATGGGTCAGAATTGGGCATCCTAACGCTAGATGGTTTCTTGTAGCAAATGGTGACTTGTCAACAACATATCAATGGATTGGTTAATGGGAAAATTTACAGGAACCCCCTATATATCATGGGAAAATCCATGGTTTCCGGTTAAGATTTTCCCTTAAACCAATCCAATGAACATCCTTTCAATCAACCCAATCGAAGTCGCAATGTTGACCTTGGCAGGATGCCGTGGCTCACACCTTTCTGATGGAACTGGGCTTGAGGGAGACAGACACGGTCACAGAGTCGCAGTTCATGGAGAAGATGGCGGGCAGGGGAAAGGGGAAAGGGAAACTCGGGATGGGTGAGCAGTGGCTGCCAAACCAACCCCTGTTGGTTGCTGATTGGGGCGGTAAGAAAAGCAAACCACTACCCTTTATATCAGTTATCTCTTAGTCATTTTCATAAATTATCCATTATGGATATTCCCATTAAATCATTAACCAACCAATACTATTGTAAATTTTAATTTTACATGTGCTGTGATGTAGGGGAATATATCTATATATACATACACACATGGGGATGGGTTGAAACCTATGATACTATATTTTGCAGGATGAACCTTCATTTGCAATCTATTGAATTTTTAGGGTGAACCGAAGGGTACCATGGTTTTGACCCATAGCCTGGGGTCTCTCTCTCTCTATATCTGTGTAGAGCATAAGATTGAATGGGATGTATAGTAGAATCAAAGGATATACAATGAGAGGACACAAGCCACTGGCATCATGGAGAAGATACATTAACGCAATGAATTTCAACCAAACAAAGAGAAGAAGCCCGCTTGGCCGCTTGGCAGTTCAGCCGGGCCTAATCATTTGCACATTATATGTGTCCTGGTCAAACATGGATATTTTTGGGGAATACACGATACAGAAATATATGAAATCCAACAATCATGAGGATATGTTTGGACTACTTGGGAAATTGCCCATTCATTGAGGGATGATCATCAATCCAGTAGAGATTTATATACCCAGTATGTTTGGATTCCCATTGCATGAGATGGATGTCCATGGCACACATACTTTTGACCATGTTATTCTCCTATGAATTACACAATGAATCATACATACATGTTGAATTCATCCAATACTGTGCATTTGCCTGCATTTTGTTATCCAAATTTATCTATTCCCACCCCAGCTGCCCAAAACTGTTTGAACTAGACACACCATATGTTTTACCACAGGGAAGGCCCCCCAGTTCTAAATCATCATTTTCCATGTATACACATATTTCCCACATGCATCCCCTGATTGGTATTCATCCCATGTTCCAAAAGGACAGTTCACATATTGTTTTCCATATATCTTAATCCCCAAAGACATACGTCCCTTTTTTGGTACTGGCTTTAATCCCATATAGACATAGCTGTATATGATTTAAATACATATACAATCATCCTAAAGTAGATAGAATATGGTGTTTTTTAACTTCTATCTACTCCAGGATGACTATATCTATAGTGAGTTGATAGTTGGTATTAGTTTCATTTCATGTGGACTTTCCTTTACATATTTCCATGTTCATATACATATACACTTTATGATATATTTCATATTTCCATATTTTGTTGCAATCGCACCATTCTATCTAAATCTCCAGAGTGAGTATATCCCACGCTATATACCCATGATATTCCCATAAATCCCATGAACAATCCCCACTTTTGGCTGACTTTTGCTGGGTATCTGTGGTGTTTTTCCATCCATCCGACTACGTCGCTGC
Source organism: Symbiodinium sp. clade C Y103 (assembly GCA_003297045.1). Classification (NCBI taxonomy): domain Eukaryota; class Dinophyceae; order Suessiales; family Symbiodiniaceae; genus Cladocopium; species Cladocopium sp. clade C. Next base: position 638,609 of record BGPT01000002.1, read on the forward strand.
AAGGCGCCCCAGCTGGTGGCGAATTTGCCGGTGGCTTTGGAACGCGGGGAGCAAAGCGGCAGCTTCGATCCCAAGTTGCCACTGACGCGGCCCGTTGCGAACGGGGCAACGGGGGCGGGGGAGCGGCAAAATGGTGAGGTATATGATATGTTAATGATGAAGTTCTGGTTTTTGATGAGTTGAATAAAGAGGCTTGACTTTAGGCAGTTGTTGGGAGGGTTTTCGGAACAAAAGCCTCGGGAGGTAGCATCTTGGAAGAGAAATCTTGAACATCTGGAAAAGGAAGGAAGAGGTGAAAAGTGGCTGCCTACAATGGCCAGAATCAAGAGATTGAACTCACAAAGCTCGGGGGTCAACCGTTGGTCAACCTGACTTTATTCAGAAAACCTGCAGTGGAGTAAATCTGATGAATGATAGGTTCGCTTCATAGAAATCATACAGTATAGTTTTCATGCACTTTTCACGCAAGAATAGCATACACAAAGATGAGTTTGTGAGGGCATCCAAGGTTGACCACAAGTTGGGGATTGAACCAGTCTAGATTCAGGAGCCACAGAATCTGTATGTAAGTTTCTTTTAAGTAAGCAAAACACGGATGTAATCAACACACTTGAGGGGTATTGACAACAAAAGATGGGTTGGTCGTCCTGTGGAACTATCTGATTTCTTCAGGTTTGACCTACTCGCCCATTTAAGAACCAACAGTTTACAAACCAAAAAGACAAATCTATAGACCTAGAAGGAGTGTGTCTGCTTCAAAACCGCTTCAATTCGTTGCAAATTGCTTTTGATCATATTCGAGGATGATCCAGAAATTTCATCCTTGCACGGTGCATGGGGTGCCCCAAAAAATGTTCCAGTCTTGGATCCGCAAATCCGGCCCAAGCGCTTCCAAGTCCCATGTCGCCACACCACGTGGCCATGTCGCCACGGGTCAACAATGAGTTTCAACATTTATTCAGTTCCAGCATTTTTTTGTTGGGATGGGGCTAGAAGGATTTGATGGTTATAGTTCCATGTTATTGAGTAAAAAGAAACATTTTGCTTGGGGACTTGTCCATTTTTTGTTGCTGGACTTGTTCTTTTAGAAACACACAAACTTCATACCAACATATACCAACTAGTTCCCCAGCATCCCCATGGTACGAATGGTGCAATGGTCAGTTGGAATTCCCGTCCATGCGCTCGGAGGTTGATTCTGCGCGACATGAAAACCGCCGCCGAGAGGCCTTTGCACTTCGAGGAGGCTGGACAGGCGCGGGGCCCAGAAAATTCTCGGGGAAAGGATAGGAAAGGTCACTAATCTGACGAAAAACCTGAAGATTTCATAGAAAATCCTATAGGTGAACTTGAATTTTGTATGATTTTGTGAACTGGTTTGGCTGTTCAGACACTTGGGTGAGATTTTGGCAGAGTTTATCCGATTTTGGTGGAAAAAACCACGAAGAATCAGAACTTGATGTAAAGAAAGGTGGTTCAAATCCAACAAAATTATGGTTTCTGACAGTAACCATGGGGTTCTTTCACCAAAGATGCTCGCAGTTGACCATCGCGAGATTGACCATGAATCCCAGCTCCTTTTTTTCCATTGGCCGCTTGAGTTGCCAATATCCAGTGTTGGTGTTCAACCATGGCGGTTACATTGAACATGGAAACCAGAAAAGCAACAGATTTGGTCGATTGTTTGTCGTAAGCATCCAATGAGATTGGAGTACAGTACCAAACGATTTGATCCATGCCCAAATCGTTGACCCGCCATGAAAATCTCAGACAAATCCTCGATGTTTACCGACATGGACGCAAGAACTAGACTGTTTATTTTTTTTCCAGCAATCCCAATGTTATAATTTCAAGATATTTTAGGGTGGTTAACGGCTATGTATATTGCCAAAATTTATTCTTGGATCCCCCATGTTTCCACACCTTTAATTATCCCCTGCCTGGGAATCTTCTTCCCGGGAACTCTTGAGGTGACGGTGGGCGAGCTTCGCAAAGCCACGCTACGTCGGGGGCACCAAAAATGCTGGGGAGAAGCGATGTAGCGTTGCGAATTCACTCAGGTTGGATGACATCATCAACACTAGGGACTTGTTGAAAGAAACAATGAAGAATTACCCTCTGGTAATCAAACATGGCAATGGAAATCAATGGAACATCCACCGTTTATAGATGATTTTTCCCATTATATAAAGCCTCCATTTATAGGGGATTTTCCATCGCCACGTTTGACTACTGAAGGGTACTCAACAAGCACGGTTGTAAGCAAACAACTTGATAAAGTGACTGGTGCAGGGTCGGTTCTTATGATTTTCTTTGACATCTAATAAGGCGGATACACAAATCATTATATAATTAATCATATAATCTGATATTGCATATAATCCAGCTAAACAATGGTTGATTAGGTCATTTTAGTACTAAACCATCTAAACCATCTAAACCATCTAAACCATCCATTCACTATCGACTAATTGTCAGTATTGCTGCACATTTTTGGGGCTTTTTTACACCACGAACCAGATCATGTTGGTTTCGATGGTATCCAGAAGATTTTGAAAACGAGACACAGCACGGTGAGAAGCGCCTCCGAAGACTACAGTGCAGCTGTGCACCTGGTACAGGGTACGACAAACATTCCCTTAATAGCCATGTCGGTCTTGTAGAATTATTATTCCCAAGACATCCCCCATAGCAGCCATGGCCAGCTCCTTTGAGGTTGTGAGAAAACTGACTAGTCATGGGCCATGACTAACATCTTCTTGAGGGAAAACCAATGCACTCTTCAATTGCCAGTGAGTTTTAGCATCTTGCTAAACACATCTAAGTTATCTAAGCACTATATCTGTTCACGTATACTAATATAAATTCGATGGTTTAGTTTCCTTGAGGAAGGAAACTCATATATCATCAACAGCCCGGCGATTGTGTGCCATCCTTTGTTGATTGGTGGCCCGGTTTTTGTTGGTCCCATCCACACCCGTCCCAGACCCCAATGACTTTCTCAACAAATAACATATGTAGCTGGGGATATCCCACACAGAACTGGCTTGTGACGCTTCTGAATCCCTTGCTTGAGGGTGCAATTCCACTGATAAGTCGTGGTATAACCAGAGTTGTAGTCATAGGATAGGGGTCATATCCCAACTTGTGGGGTTCATGACCGCGGTATACCGCAGATATATCCATTTTTTTGGACCCTGGCCTAAACAAAAAGGCCGTACCTACCATCTCCAAGGCCGCTTTCCCGTGATCCTCTGCCGGCGCAAGGCCGATGTGGGGACTCAACCCATGATTTGGGGGTACCCCTATTTTGGAAACCTCCATAATTATCTATGTTTTACAGGAGGGTAACCAACAAGCATGGATTTAATCAGGAGATGGATTAGTTGGTGGGTAATTTACACATGTTTTCAGCGGGAGAAATGTGGTTTCAAATAGGTACACCAACTGGTGAAGGGCAAGTTAATGGCTTAATTTTTCGGCATCTTCACTGGGAAAATAGATCAATCGGCTGAAAATCCAGCGTTTTTTTGCAGGCCATCCAAGATTGGCGGTGTTTCTACGAGGGATCACCAGGGGGTGTCTCCAACTTTCGGGCTTTGTTCCAGGTTTTCTATCAATTTCTCCTCTATATTGTTGGTTTGATTTCCAATTTCAATGTATATATTTATGATCCTTTTTTTTATTGTCACGTGGATGGATTTTTGTGACTTTTCCCCTATTCAAAGCAGGTTTGGGTTGACATCTCCATATTTTAGTTGGGTAGAATCTTCATCTACTCATTTTGTTTGTCAAACATGCAGTTCTTCAATGGTTTTCTTGGCTCAAGAATTTCGAATTCAGTGGACATCCCAATTTTTCATGGCGCAATGTGGCTCAAAAATTCGCCTCATTTGTTGATTGCTTTCTTGATCCGTTGCCAGCTTGGCTGATGGGTCAGGTCGAATAAGGCCATCTTTGCCTGGGCTTTACCTGGATTGGCAGGATACCCTCATAATTTTCCCTTCACTTTGTTTGTCGACCGAATTAAGAGTATGGATAATCATTGATTCAACATCAGATGGTAGCGGCCAAGGCTCTTCATGAAATTTGGAACCAATTTAAAGATCCATTTAGTTCCATGATTTACCTTTGAAAACGGTGATTTTCCATGGCAAACTGTTACGTTACCAGAGGGCAATATCTTGCTAACACTGTATCTCCTTTATGTAAGTATATCCATTAACATGGTCCTATTAACATTATCTCCCAGTAAATCACGAGTCAAAGAATTAGAGGATTAGTTTATAAGTATTTTACAGCTATAAGCCATCCATAAATCATCCATAGATCACGTTGCCAATGTCAAAATCTCCTGAAATTCTCCACATTGAACCCAGGTTCGCCAAGGCCTGCTTCGCCCTTAGGTGAAGCTGTTTGTGATGGGTCAGCTACTGGAAGACGACACGAAGCCGCTGATGCACTTGCGGGGCATCTATGCCCCTTGGACCTGGCGTAAGGGGTTGGGTGTTTCCGAACGTAGGGTTGGAGATCTATGATAGCAGATTATTTTTTGGGATGAACTGGGATGATGAACCCCCATTTAAAAGTACTTATTATAATCTCTTATAAGCTATTTTGGTCTTAACGGAAAGGGGTATCAGGGTCCACAACCACGTGGACAATTCCAAATTGGCTGGTCCACTTTTTCAACGAAAGTGTGGATGGAAGGAAGGATGCGATTCGCAGCAACAGAACTGGTGATTAAAATGTAAGCAGCAGAAACCAGCAGAACCGTGGAATTGAAGCAACCAATATGGGGAGCATAGGCAACAGAACTTGGGTTTTTATTGAATAGAACTTTGGATTTTACCAGGAATGAAATTTGAGCAGCTGATTTGGACCAGTGATTTTGGCATTATGGGATCCACCTGGCTTTCCGTTGCCCAGTCGTTTCTGTTGCGTTGCTACGAGCAGAATGCCATACATCATCCCCGATGACCAACAAATTGGGGGTCACGTTTTAAACCTCAGCCCCAGTCGAGCAGTGTTGATCCCACGTTACCGGACATCGATTTGCTTCCCTCGGAAGCACTGGCCCAAGAATTCTGGGATGATGTCCTATGCCAAGACGGAGATTTTGCTTTGAATTCAGCGGCCTCAAAACCATGGAATGTGGTCCACTGTGGGAATGACAGGACTAGTCTTGTTGGGGCGTCACCTATGGTTGCGTTCGTCCATCCAAATCGGAGATGATGAATTTCCAAAATCCCACATAGAATCCACGAATGTGATGGATCCCTTCCTCCATTCATCTTGAACACCCCCCAGAAACCACGGAGTTTAGTAGGGGATTTAAATGTATTACACGTATTTGGGACCATTTCGCGGGCGTTTCATACTATGGACATGGGATATGATTGGATTCGCAAGAAGATAGAAGCATCTTTCAGGTCCCACGGTGACCGAAATTTCAATTGGGGAAGCCATGAAACATCGCCTGGCCTTAGATCTGGAATACAACAAAAAAACCATGCCGATTCCATTTGCATCGGAAGATGTCCCTTTAGGGATCCGCCTTGGTATCTCAATTTTCATGGAACTCCAGAGGTGCACAAGCTACAGCCTCAACAAAAGGAGGTCAACACGCCCCTAAAATTGGATGATGGGGAACATGTAGATTGAACCCCTAAAACTGGTGGTTAAACAATCATGGCTTCCTGTAGGTTAACAAGGATTGATGGAGGTTTTGACTCTTGAGACGCCTTCACCAGGCGATTTCTTTTCTTTTTTGAAAGTGTAGATATCAAAAGATGGAGCAGATAGTTCCCACACATACAAGATGGTGCACACCCCCAGTTATAACTAAGATGTTACAAGTTGGTTTAAAACCCCGATGAACTAGTCCGATACATCTACCATCAACCCTAGTTCGCCTAGTCAACTAAACCAACTTCGCTTTTGCAAACCAAGGCAGCACCTTTTATATATCCCATTCTCCCCATGAATATCTATCTTCATCAAATTCCATATTGAATCCCATTAAACCCCACCATTTTTTCTTACTTTTCCACCCCCATCATTTGAAAAAAGCAGAGCGGTTTCACTTGCCCCTTAAACCCCTGCAGCTGGTCCCTGCGTCGCCCTCACTTCGAGGCCGGGGCCACGGTGAAGCTTGGTGAAAGGATCGCAGATTTTTAGGATGGCTGGAAATGGCTGGAATAGAACCTTTGAAACATCCAATCTAATGTTAGTAAAAGAAAAGGATAAACCACTCATAGTTCGATGATGTTTGATGGTTTATACCACCCACCTATGGTACGTTTGGGGATGGTTTACTATTGCTTTACTACCATTAATAGGGGTACTTCAAGCAAATAATGGGGATCTATAAAATGACGAGTTGGTATTTTTCGAGAGGCACATGATATTGACTTCACTGGCAGACCAAGCTACTTAGTTGAATGATGGTCAGGAATTGAGAAATCATTCTGACATATGTATACATATGTATACAATTGTATATTGTATACAGATATAACATATATAATATTATGTTTCAGATTTGTGAATCCAAGTAAGTGAATCATAGTATACAGATATACAAATGTATACAGATATTTGTGAATCATAATAAGTTGCCAAGATAGATAATCAATGGAATTCTGTTCGAATGGCGGTGAAACCTGGCCTCCTTTGACGAATTTTTCGTCATACAGATTGGTCGAGAAATCCACCACTGAAAATCCGCAGAGTCAAAGTCATTTTACTTGTTGATTGAGGGATTCCCCATTCATGGATTGTGATATTCACCATGATATTGGTTAGATTTGGTTAGTATAATTGTCATCCCCGAACTAATCATCAACCAACCGAGGTTTTGAGCACTTTTTTTCGTCACTCTTTCTTTATTATGTTTCAACATGCTTCAGCCATATTCAGAAACTTGTGACGTGGCCCTCTCTGAAGGGAGACCTTTTTCTCGCCCCCTTTTCTTGGACCACTTGCGGGTGGTCGCTTAGTGGGTTAGCCCTTCGCGGCCGAGGAACTTCATGCCCGGGGAAAGGGTGGCCGATCCGATCCTTACAGCGACGAAGAAGAAGAAGAAGATCTTGCACAGTTCTTGGGCGTTGGAATCGTTGCCGAAGGGGACATATCGAAATCTAAATCGGAAGGGAGAGTAAAAGCTGAGTGCTGAAATTTAAATGGGCGGTGCGTAAAAAAATGCAATATTATTATTTAGATTTATGTTTTGATTTGATTTGATGCGATGGTGAAGTAGATAGAAAAGAGTACATCTTGGATGGATGGATGGTTAGTGTATTAATGTGGTAAACCCAATGCCATAAACCATCCCCAAGTCATCACCATTTGTATGGCTGGGATTGAAACCGATTGAAACCGGCCCCAAATGGTAGGTTCAGATCTATATATCATTCTTCATCCAGTATTAGTCACATCTGCCATTATTAGCCAGTATTAAGAACTATACTAACCATAGATTCATGATCATTAGCCACTATGAATCAACATTACCCTGTGGTTAAAAAAAATATAGCCATGGAAGCCATGGCTAATTTTAAGGATGATTTTCCCAGCTATAAACCTCCATTTAGTTCATTAGGATTTTCCAAGGCTATGTTAGTCACAACCAGATGGTAACGGCTCGCCCAGTTGCCGACGACTTGGATGGCTTCGATTCCAGCTCCAGCGAGGAAAGTTTGTCGGGCGGCTGGCAGAGTCTTACACCGTGGAGAAGACCGTGGGGAATCGAAGAACTTCAGCATTTTTTTTGTGTTGGATCATTGGTATACCCTCTGGTAATCAAACATGGCAATTGGAAGTCCCCTATAAATGGAGGTTTTTACCATGGTACGTGGTATGTGTATACATGTGCCATGGTCATGTTACATGGCTTGTATAAAAAGTTGTATATGATGTTCATTTCCCCATGAGAGGGAGTGGTCATCCAGCCATCGATGTCCAGGTTAGAGGGTGTTGAAATGACCAAACCGCATGTACAAGGTTTTGACCGTGGCACAGATTTATCCCACATTGGGGCACCCCAAAGTCCAGTTGTACACATGTATACATACATATGTATATTATGTATATATGTATATATATATATTATATATATGTATATATATATATATGTATATATATATATGCATTTGAACTGCCATTATGGGTCATAACGGCAAAACTGATTGACACCGCTTTTTTTTGATGTGGCAACATGTGGACACCGGGGTCAACTCACCCCTGTCCCCTTCAAAATTAGGATTTGACCCAGAAGACGACAGGGCAAAATAAAGACATTTGCCCCAAGCACTTAAGACACATTGAAACCATCAGAAGCAAGAATCTAAAACTTCTAAGCATCTGACAATCCTTTGGGTTTACCAGTACCTACCATCAATTATGGATGCGATCTTCATCATTCGGCGAGGCGATCGGAAAGTGATCGCATCCTCTATTGCCAAGATGCATGGGGCGAGTACTGAAATTCGTAGCTTTCTGGTGGCTGTTTTACAGTAGGAAGAAAGTATACAATATTAGACCAGGAACTGGGAATCTGTTGGTTAACTGTTGATAGGAGAGACACTGATTTGCTGAAAAGGATGATTTTCAATGATTTTCATTGGAATCCGAATTACATGATGGGAACCATGACTAGTATGTGTAATTAGATGGAGAAACTATTGCGATGATTGTCATTCCATGGGTTCTCAGATTCTTTGTTTCCCAGAGTTGTACGAAGGAACTGAACCCATGGTTTCCTGCGGAATCTTCGTGAAACCAATCTAGGAATAGTATGGAATAGTTAGTATTAGCTAAGACTAAGACCAGGATTTGTTGATTACTTGCCCATCATAGTCACCCCAATCTGGTCAGTCGCTGCACCAGGACCCCATTCTCTCACCGGCGAAGTGCAAGGCCGGTCTGGTAAGGTCAACCAAAATCAAGGGTGTGGGGCTGATAGAAGACTTTGGTAAACTAACAGTTTGCTATTGAAAATGGCCCAGTTGAAATAGTGGATTTTCCATTTTCCTGTGAAAAATGGTGATTTTCCATAGTTATGGTAGTTTACCAGAGGGTATCTTTTCCATTCTCCGACAGCGGACGATGAACTGGCGGAGGACGTTTTTTTTTCCAGGTTTGACTCAAAATGAGCGGGATGAACATCGACAAGATTCACCAGGGTATTGATTGGGTTTTAATACACAACCATCTCATATCATGAATCCATCACTAAGAAATGGTTACTATTTACATCTGTACATATTACATATAAATATATCTAATCTATATATCTATCTATCTATCTATCTATCTATCTATCTATCTATCTATCTATCTATCTATCTATCTATCTCCATAGTACAATGATTTCCACCAGATACTGCAGCTGATGTAGATCGCTGGTCAGAGATGGCTCTGAGACGGCTCCTTGCGAAAAATATGGTTGTGGAGCATGATTTTATCCAGCCAAAAATCGGTCATTGAGCATGGTGATATTTCATTGATGCTATTTTGTGGGATATAATAACCAACTATCATGAAAAGTTTGAGTAGATTAACTAGATTAACCTGGACTTTTGGGAAATGTTCATCAACTCGGGATTAAGAAGGGCACCCGATTTCCATGGATTTCCATTCTGGGATGATCAGATTGATCCCATGGCTGACCAGTTTGCGAACTGGGAAATCACCGTATTTTTAATGGGAAAATCCACTATTTCGACTGGGCCATTTTCAATAGCTACGTTTAATTACCAGAGGGTATCAATTTTATGAACAATTTGTGGATCATTGCTATTTCACCCAGGCTATCCCCTCGTCTTTCTATCAAAAGAATTCTCCCGTTTTTCCCTATAACAAGCATATGGCCATGGATCAATAGCTGCGAATACCATCCTTCGCAGGGTGGGCATCCATAAATTCCGGCTATTTTGAACTGCAGGGCTACAGTACATGGTTGTGACCCATCCCCAGATCACCAAGAATGCGCATCTACCCGCCTTTTCATCAAACATGGCTTTGCTGGATTCTTCCCTATTGAGTTCAATGATTTTTGAATTGAACCACAACGCAGTGAGAGGATTGTCAATGTACCACGTTTGATGAAACCAGGGAAGTATACCCTCTGGTAATCAAACATGGCTTGCTGGAAAATCCACCACTTAGTTCGATGATTTTCCCATTAAAACCTCCATTTTGAGTTCGGGATTTCCCCGCTTGCCACGATGAAACCAGGGATATCTCAAGGTGAGACCCCCGATGGTAAACTATGGTTAGTTGGGGGGATATGACTCATAGTTTTTAGTGGGGAGATGGGATTATTAAAACCAACTTAACTGGGACATTCCATGAAATCCCATTCAATTGCATTGAATGCCACTAATTTCCATGAAATCCTATTAAATTCTTTGAAAATCCCATTGAATGCCACTAATTTCCGTAAACTAACATAACTATGGAAAATCACCATTTTTAATGGGAAAATCCACTATTTCTATGGCCATTTTCAATAGCTATGTTAGTTCACCAGAGGGTAATTCCAATCAACATGTTCAGTACCGATCTCTTCATCCCAACGACGTCTTCCAACGACTTGCACCGCTGATCTGCACAGTCCTTGCCGGCCTCCCGCGTGGTGTCCAAGGACTTGCAGGCACGGGAGTGGAAGTTGCCAGGATGAACATCTAGGAATGACCTATGAAAAATGCTTGAACATGGCCCATTTGTATAGTTGATTTCCCATGATTTACCTATTAAACATGGTGGATGATCCACAGCGAATTGTCAAGCAGAGAACGGATTTGTCATTGAATTCTTCCCGAGTGGGATTGATGGCGAAGTTATTCCCGGTTGGCGGTTTCAAGTACTTTATGAGGTCAATCCTCTGTGGGAGAACGATCCTAATTGACTTTCACATTGTTCGGATGGGCTGAAACATGCTGAAACCTTTACCTCACGGGTTTGATCGATTTGACATGCCACGAAAGTACGCGCACGAAACGGGCTCTCGTTGAGTTCGGGGAGCAAATAACCATTAAACGTGGGGATTCGCCATCAAACATGAAGATTGGATCAAGGAACATGGAAATGTCATTGGGACTTGGAATTCATGAGGCGACTCCAGGGGTGAGACAAGAAAGCGAAGAGACCTCTATATTTCCCCAATGGGTAGTAGATGTTGGTACTTGGCTTATTGCCCACTGAGAAAATTGGAACGTCTTGTGGATATTCTACAAGTACATATATGTATATATCATGTGAATGTTTTTTTTTTTTTAAATTCGTAGGTTCAAGGCTCCAAAGGTGGAGATAAATATATCTTTTAGCATACGAATATGGGGATGGGTCAATACCTATGAATTTATCATAATTTATCAATCTTAATGGGATTTTTACATCCAGAAATCCCAGCTATGACTTGGGGTGAACAGAACGGTACCAGGGTTGTTGTCCAGGCCGCCACAGCTCAAAGGTGCGGAAAGCTGGCGGTCGTGAAACGGGCGCCGAGAGGTTGTGTTTGATGGTCGTTTTTTTTTTTAATGGTACAAGTACAGTAGGTGTGTGTAGTTTTTTTTTTTTTACATGAGATGATGGGAAAAACTGGGGAAACACACTATACCAAGTTGAAGCAGCTCAAAATCGAGTTTTTCTGGGTATCTATACATCATTGGCTGCTGGATTTTACCGTAGTGACCTCAACGGGCCAACCCAAAACGGTCGAAACATCCCAGAAATGCTTCGCCTTTCGGGCGGTTGGGCTATGAAAACCAATAAAAAGACGGGTTGAGACGGTTGAGCACCAAGAATGCTGTGTGACGCTGACGAAGCCGGACATTTTTCCTCTAACTCGAAGTCTTTCGGCCTAGTGTTAGGAACTAATAGATGCACAGATACCCTTTGACCAGGATCTAGGAGGTCCTTGTTCCCCCAACCATTGGACCATTGGTCCACGGCGTCGTTCTGTGATACTCCCATATTTCGGAATTCGTCGATGTCCCTAGTTACCCCAGTTTAGAAAAAAGGTAGCACGGGGTGATGCCAACTGTGCAATACTATAGAAAGCCAAAGCCTTTGTTACGTCATGGCGATCCTGAGTGAATGTCAGAATACACCATTGGAATGTTCGGAAGGTTTTACCGGAACACCGGTTCTTGCAAAATAGACAGCATCAAATGCTGGGTATCTTGTCCCGAAGACAAATCTAGATCTGCATCACCAATCAGCATGGGTACACGTAGCCGCCAGTGCCTTCAACAGTTCCCCAGTTACTACACAGCACAATGAGCTGTGTAAAAGGCCTGTGATAGAAAGGAGACACAGATCATTCTGGTGGTTTCATTTCCATTCCTGGTTTCCCATGAAACAAACGTGGGAGAATCCCAGCTGACTCCACCTATTTTCAGTGGGATGGCCAACCGCTGACCAGACGTGACTGCGCAGGGCAAGTTCTCTTGAGGCAGCACCAAAGATGAGGAGAGGGGTCAAAAGTTGGGGCCTGTTGGGACAGAATTTTGGAGGCCATGTTTCTGGGTAGTAGGAACGGCCACCTCAAGATCCGACCAAACCCCATCAATGATGATTGTCTGATCGTTAAAATGATGGTTTCATTCTAAGAATGGGTCTACGTTTCAGGGTTGAGAATTTTAGATTGAATTGCCTGGATGTTTAGTAGTTGACCATTCTTTTGGGTATCCAAGTTTGACAGACCCTTCCAGACATCTGCAATTTTTTCACAATGAGCACAGATGATGAATGAATATGAATGATCAATGGCCTAGAATTGAATGGGAATGTAAGGAACAGACATGTGACATGAGGCACTAAGCTTCGTGGAATAACGGGATAGTGCCGTTTTCCACCCGACGCTGACGCTGAGGGCTGGAAACCGCAGGGCCAGCATCAAAGGCATCACCGAGAATGAGAGGGCCTCTTCCAGTTCTGCGCCTACGCCTAAGGCGCAGATGGCAGTTGATGCTTGTAAAACACAAAGGTGCGGATAGCATCGAGATATCTAGGCATTCCAGGTCGCAACCCGTGTTGTGGGAATCTAAGATTCATCGCTATTGGGCCAGTGGCTCCAGGCCATCCATATTTACATGATCATGTTGATGCGCTATCGAGAAGTGAAGCATATATTTTTGGCAGTTTTTGGTCATATTTTGGGGGGCATGGGCATAGTCCCCTGCATGCCGAGCCACCTTCCTGTTAGGTAACAATTAAGTGATGAACCCAATCATTCTGGAGGCAGAGGTGGCCACTTTCTTGGCTGTGAATCATCCCATTTTGAGGTGTCACAGTGATCATCTTTTCATGTTCTTCCTGATTTGTGGCATGATTCTTAGGTTTGGATTGACGTGGTTCATGATAGGTGTTGGAATTATTGATTCAACCAGAATCAATGATTCATAGCTCTTGAGCTACAAGTACAAACCACTGAAAATAACTTGAGGTTGAAAACATTTGAACACATATTTTTTTGTAGCACTGGAAGCTCATCGCAATCAGCGGCAACATTTTCAATCGGCATCGCTTTCTCTGGCTTGATGGCATCAGTTCCCAGAACTGCACTAAATTCTCAGAGTGGAACTGGCTGAAACCAGAACAAACTGTCTGCACACAGGGGGTTCATCGCTAAAAGTGGCTAGGTTGCTGTCAAAGTTGTGGCTGAGGGCCACTTACCTGAAAATAAAGGCATTCAGGAAGCAATCTATACATATATTATAGATTATGTACCCCGCTTGATCTCCCTCTCTCTTTCTCTCTCCGTATCCACGGGCAACTCTAGATTCTCCAACACCCTAAGACTTCTAGTACCTGACTTTGGCAAAGACCTGCTCCACAACAGATAGGCATGGCTGCAAATTCGTCATACCCACAGACCACAGATTTGTAATAAAAGGAATCAACCATATATTGTCATCCATATAGGGTATAGGAATATTTATATCCATCAGTAATTACAAGACTCATTCAAATATGCATCAGATATGATGGTTATTATTCAAATCATATATGATGGAATGCCCATAAGTTATATACTGCCACACACTTCCAACTGGACATATCATCAGGAATATATGGAATATATGTATATATATGTAAATAATACCCATATAGGGTATAGGAATTATCATCATTTAGAGTATATACCTATACTTCTGTTTTGCTGCTTCGAAACTCATCATCATCCCAAAAAAAATCGCAGGCGAAGCCGGAGCCCAAGAAGGTGAAGACTGAGCGCCGGGCGGGTTAACCATGGTAAAACCCATAAAATAACCCCATGGTGGGGAAATCAATTGGCGGTTGGTGAAAATAATGGTAATTTATATAGCAATCCCCTGTTGGGGACGGTTTATTTTTGGCTTTACCATATTATTTCCAGTGTGTTTCTGGTCCATTTTTGTAACTCATCTTTGGTATAAGATAAAAACAATGTCCGAAGAAGAAATATGCCCAAAACATGGACGTGTCGTGACTTTTCCATTGTTTTCTGACGAAGTTCAGACCAGAAACCACATGAAAGAATTCCAAAAAATATCCAGTCAACGAGGTGAACCCTGGTTCAACATGCTTCAACAATGGCTTCAACATGCTTCAACCAGGATTTTTGGCGGGTACCTTCCAGGAATCAAACAGGGTTTGCTGGAAAAATCTCTCATTTAGTTTGATGATTTTCTCAGCTACCAACCCCGATTTAGTTCGGGGCTTTCCCAGCCAGCCACGTTTGATGACACCGTTGCGGGCAATATCCTAATTATTCTCCCATACAATATCCCCATTCATATTCCATACGTATCCCAGTCTGGTTACATTCCCATCATTATCCCATCAAATCATGATGATATTCCCATTATATGACCATCATTGTCCATTTTTTGGGGATTATCCCCAATAACCTTGGAAATAACCAATCCCATCATTCTCCCAAAAAAGAATCCACCGGAAGATTCCACAAAGTCCCATTTTCGAATCCCATTCAATGATGGTAAGATCCCATTATTCTCCATCATTTATCTCATTATATCCCATATATCTCCCCAACATAGGGGATTTCCTAACATGTTCCCATAAAATTTTCCGATGATTTTTGCCATCTAGAAACTTCCATTCCATCGTCACAGGAGCCCAGGGCCAAGGTGCCAAAGCAGGTGAGTTGGCGCGACCTTCCGGAAGATGTCGGGGCTGAGGAGGCCCTGCCACGGCTTGCCGTGGTGAAATGGATGGGTGCTATACACACAGGATGGTTCAACATGGTTAAACTATGTTAAACTATATATATATATAATGATTACAATTATATACATATATAGTAATTATACAAACATGGAAATTCATTGTGATTTCATGGAGATGAATGGGCGATTTGATGGGGTTCAATGGGATTTGATGGTGACTTCATGGTGATTTAATGGGATTTATGATGATTTAAGGCCGGACTTCTTGATTCATGGGCGGTTCCCCAAGTCACCATAGTTGTTTCAATACGAAGTCATGGTCATCCATGACTTGGATGATTTGGGGGTACCCCCATGATTTGGGAAACCTCCATATATCGAGGTTTCCCAAATCATGAGAGTACCCCCAAATCATCCAGTCATGGGATGACCATGACTTCGTATTGAAACAAACAATGTTATTGTTACATTGTAACTTGGGGATCCCGCATGACTTCAGAACCCCCCAAATGGTGAACATGAGAATCATAACATACTGTGGATGGTTGCAAAATCCTGCACCAGTTGATAGGTGGTAAACATCGCATTATGATGGGCTTCAACCATCCTAAGGTGCAGGATTTCGCCACCAAGGCCCTCATGGGATAGCCGACATTTTCAGACAAAGCTACAGTTTTGGTGAAGTCGATGCAGGGCAAATCTGTAGGGTTTCCTCTAGATTTTCCAATGCAATCCAATGCTGGGATGAATGAATCTTTTCCCCCCAATATTAAGGGGGTAGGCCCCCCCCAGTGATGTTAGTTGGTTTGTACCCCCCCATGAACACTATAGTTATATCTAGCATAAACCATAGTTGAACTAATTTCAAAACAACTTGGCCATCTGGGGGCCCCACCCTGCAGTAAGGGACCCAGAGTGAACAATTCCAGTACTAGACCAAAGGTATTTAATATTGCAGGGGAGGGATGAACGATTTTCCAAAAATGGCCGAACTAGTTTCAGGTGAAGTATGATATCGCTTAGCCAGATGAATATAAATGAATAGGGTACCAAGAAAATGCATGTATTTGCAATTTCTGCATTTGATTGATCATTTATTTAAGGATTTACTGTAGATGTATTCAACGATCCATTATTTTTGGGGTATATATTTGAGGCATTCCCACATCACATAGGAACTGAACGATCCGAGCTGATGGAAGCTGATGGGATCTCTCATGGATCTATGATTTGCTCATCAGCTGGATCTTGAATGATTCAAACCTCCATGAAAAGCATAGATGTTTCAGATGACACAGGTTGATTGATCTCTATGGATCTTGGTGACTCCCTAAATTTCTAGATCAGAAGAACTCCAAACTTGTCGGCCCATTTACGTCCTGATAAATAATAGATATAGAATGGTATAGATAGCCACTACAATACTCCACCTGTTGCTGTTCAAAGTTTAAATCCAGTCAAACCCCATCAAATTGATCCTTTCAGACAATCCTTGTTGGTCGGTCATTGTAGTGTGTTGCACTACCTCAATTCACGGGCTTTGTGATCTAACCATGAAACAAATAACACACAAGAAGAATCTATGAATCAACTGTTGAATCAACCAGTATAATAGCCAGGGATAATACTATATGATAATGTTATGTATACATACAGTATCATTGGTAATTCTTTTGATTATATACAGCTTAGTATTAAAACAACAAGAGCATACACATACTGTGGTTGTGTCATATAGTATGTACGCATCAACAGTCCAAAATCCACTACCGCGACCCGCGACCCTTGGGTTTTCGCAGGCGGAGGCTGCGATTGTCCCGGCCTCCCAGCCTTGCCGGAACCCCAGGAACTGGGCTACCTGTCAAATAGGGATGGGTCGAAACCTATGATTATCAATTTCAATGGAATGAACATGCATAAATCCCAGCTATTTTGGTGTGAACAGAAAGGGTACAGGGTTTTTGAGCCATAATCAAATTGGGCAAACTACGGATTTAAGCAGTGAACTTGTTTATTTGGGTCTGAACATGGGGAATACCATTAGCATGGTATACTCCCCAATATTGCCATTTAAGAGGGAACATGATGAGTATTTAACAAATACATCTAAGTACCACCTTTTTTAGGGACCCCCAAACTAGCCAAAATGAATAGATCCAATACCATCACTAAACCAGAGGTTCTAGGTGGTATTCAATATGAGACAAAGGATGATGGGATTACCCACCTAGCTCTCTTGACTCCACTCCGAAAAACACCCGGTGCCTTGAGCGCGCCCCGAGGTACACTGTTGACCAAGGGTTGCGATTTCAAAACGTTGCACTTCTGGCTGCACATCTAGAGCCTTATTGGGCCGACCCCCTGTGCTTCAAAAAATTGCTGGGTGGCATGACCTGGTCCCAGGGTCTGTTCAGCTTGGGATGCTAGACCCCACTTCACCGATACATCCAGTATGGTTTACCCTCCGCTAATCAAACGTGGCTCGCTGGAAAATCTCCCATTTCATGGATGATTCTCACATTAAAACCTTCATTTGTAAGGGATTTTCCAGCCAGCCATGTTTGATTACCAGAGGGTAAACATATACAGACCACCAACCAGTCTTTGTTCAGCCATGCTGAACAAGTTCACAGACGCCGCGACACAAGTTGTGACCCCACTCGGGATTTGGGTTTTCAACCACGTCACCTGGTCTAAATCCCTGCCACCTTTACTAAATAGCCCCCTATTTTTCTTCCTGGTTTTCTCTTGGATCTGTTCATGTCGGGACTCAGGTAAGGGAAATTCATGTGCATAATTGTGCATGTTTGTATATATGTTTGATTCTGTTTAATGTATAGTTTTGTATACATTTAGTTGAGTGTTTGATCTGTTCATTTGGGGACCTCACAGGGAAGGGCTTGAAAGAATAGCCAGGTAGCCGCCCAAAAGCATCAGAAAGACATGGCTCCCCAGGAAAAATCCCATCAAAACTGCTGGCGAACAGTGTCTGGGGCTGGGCCACTGTGGCTTTTCAATAGAGGCAGAGGCAGAGGCTGGGCTGTTCAGAGGTATCCAGAGCGTTCACTGCTGAAATCTCGGAATTTTGCAACGCAGGAAACAATGAACATTCAATGATAAAGCAAGCATTTCACAAGTGAAAACATCCCCTAAACATCCCCAAACCCACTTCACTTTGAGGCTTCCATACACGTTTTCCTGGGGCTCGCAACATCCCAACCTCAAGCTACTCAGATCCGTGTCGAGATGGTCCTTGGTCCTAAAACCTGTGGACAGCCGGGTCCCTCTGACGGGCCTGCTCCGTTCTCTCTGCTCCGGTTACGTGGTGACCTATGCTTTTCATAGGTCAGTATCAAGCTGTCAGTGCATGCTGTAGTGGATAGTGGTGATCCACTCAGGGGTTCATCACTTCTGACGCGGGACCAGACTTTTGTCGCCTCAGTTCTGCGTGACCATTCAGAAATCATTGATGTGGCCATTGATGTCCTTGAAAACCAAAAGGGAAGCACTTTCGCTGTTTTGCTGAAAGGACGGGCATTGGAAAAATCGGTATCCAAATAATCCCTTCCTCGAAATGACTTTGAATGGCACAAGCAAAGCCTGTAAACTCTGTCGGAATGTACTGCATATGTTCATCTTAGGGTCCCTTACTTGGGAGTATTTTATCCAGGGGGATTGGATGGGATTATATGTATACATATAGATATGAATATATAAATAATATATACATATATATATATATATTAGAGTATATATATATATAATACATACCAACTGTTCACTAGGGCCACGAGAATATCAGGCTTTTGCTCCTGTCGAAAAACAGATATTTTTGATCAGACCTCTCCAGCCTGCACTGAGCGTTTCAATCGAAATATTTATTTTTGTTTTGCAGCGTCGCCACTGAATCAACTCCCGTCACTCAGGTCCCTTGAATATCCTTGAATCTGATTGCTGTTTCTCAAAGCTGGGACTCAGAGCAAGACCAGACGGGGGGAACTTATTGACCGAATCTAAGACCTTCCGCAACCAGATGACATTTCCTAGTACGCCCAACATGAATAAATTGAACAACACAAAAGATGATTTCTGAGGAGCTCTTTAATGCGGATGGGAGTTCTATCGGTACTATGGAATCAACCACGCATTTTCAGTGGCATGGAAATCATCGAGAGATTGGACCATAGAACATCAATCATAGAGCCATGCAGGTTTTTGCTTTCTTTACATCCCTGGGACAATGATTCCAGTTGAGATCCCCATCTGATGGATTTACCGGGATTGAAAGGACTTGAGAAATCGACCAATGGCCAAAGCCTTACAGGATTATAGAACCGTGTCTATTCAATACCTTTAGATACACATGTATTTTCTTGCATATTGTGTTGTGTCTTACACACTTTTATCACACTACAATTACAATGTACATACATACAATAAATTGCTATCATGTACATGAAATGTATGTATATATATATATACACATACACATGTAATATACAAATTATGAATATACACACAGACATGATTATACGAGCAACTCTCCATCTGTTGCATGTCAGAAATCTCAGATCCATGGCTCAACTGGGAAGCATTCAGCGGCCCGGTCTTCGTCCACGCTGCTTTTGTTTGACGCCACGGACCTCATGGAGGTTGATCCTCACTGGCAGCGTCTCAGAACTTGGGGACGATGGGACGAGAACTTGCGAAACAACTTGTGGATATCCCAAATTATGGTCATTTTATGTCATGATATCCATGGATCTCCTAAATTACGGTCATTTTTCTCTGCAAAAACCAAGACAATCCACGGGACATATCGCAAGGGGACTGTCTCTCAAAGTGTGGAATCGACCACCAATAGCATTTTTGTTGAGGACCATGAGGTTACAAACCAAGGGATTTTGTTGGTTTCAAATTTTGAAACACGCCAAATACTGTACGTGATTTGTTGATGCAAAGGAGGGAGTTCGTGAGCGTTGCAATAGAAAAAGGTAAACTGATCTGGTGTTGACAGTAAGCAGACTATCCATCATTTGATTTCGTGGAAGCGTTGACATCTAGTCACCAGTTTCGAGACCGGGTCAGCGTGGATCGGTACTGTACATGACAGCCACAGCATAATTCTTAATTCAGGCATTTAAACCAGGATTTAAAATTATTTCAAAGGAACGGTTCAGCACGGCCAGTCTCTTGGGCGTCTCAGCAACATTACTGCACGGGCTTGGGCTCTGCAGAGAGGTAGTCCAGTACTAGGATGGAGATAGAGCCCACTTCTTTGAGGGAAAGGGTTTGTTTCTTGGGCTGATCGGAACAGATACAAAGCTTGAAGTAGCCACAAAACTAATCCCTTTTTCAGTTTACTTTTCATTTGTTTTGCGTTTTCAGGGGCTGTTGGGAAGTCTACTTAGGGGTGCCAATTCAATACGATAAGTGTCTTCAATACCAATATGAATGTGCTAGCTGCTAACGCAAAGAATGAAGCTTTCATTTCGGGATCATCTTTACCACTAATGTATATCCGTATATGGTAATATTGAGGACGGTTTATTATTGGCTTGGCCACAAGTATGAGCCAGTTGTATGAAGAAGATTATATTAGGATGCATATCCAAATCGGTTTCTGTGAAATCGCCCCAAATCCACTAGTTTATCATCATGTTTTCCATTTAGGGTATCATATATAGGTGATATGTCGTGGCCCACACTCTTCGATTTTTTGATGAGCGGTTTGAGACGACTTGAACTTAAGAATGGCTGAACATTTACCTCAAATTTGGTTGCCACTCATGGATTTCCTCTTGGTATTCATTGCTCTTACTATTAGCTACTGGTAGGTTAAGACGATAGCTGTGGAAACTCACCATGTTTAATCTATAATTCACCATTTCAATAGCTGCGTTATTACCAGAGGGTGGTAGTAGTAGCAGTAGTAGTAGTAGTAGTAGTAGGAGGAGGAGGAGGAGGAGGAGTAGTAGTAGTAGTAGTAGTACTAGTAGTAGTAGTAGTAGTAGTAGTAGTAGTAGTAGTAGTAGTAGTAGTAGTAGTAGTAGTAGGAGTAGTAGTAGCAGTAGCAGGAGTAGCAGTAGTAGTAGTAGCAGCAGTAGCAGTAGTAGGAGTAGTAGGAGTAGTAGCAGTAGTAGCAGTAGTAGCAGTAGTAGCAGTAGTAGCAGTAGTAGCAGCAGCACCAGTAGTCGTATAGTGAATAGTGTTGCAGTATTTACCTTTGCTGCCTTTTCTTACACTATTGTTGTATGATTATGATATCCTATTGTTGAAGTCGAGCCATTTTGTGGCAGTTCTGGCGCCCCTGGCCATTCTTTCGGCTGACCGTGGCCAGGATGCATTTGAGCGTTTTTGGGTTCTGGCATGGGCCCAAAGCTGGATTTGATTGACTGGATGTTGTCAAATTCAACTGGGTATAGGTCAAAATTGTTCAAAATCAGGAGACCACAAATTTGAGATGAACTATTTCTAGTATTCATATGAATGTTTTAGTATATTCATCATCTAAGGCCAATGGGGTACCCAATTTTGACCCATACCATCCGAAGCCCAGTGCAGCCATAGAGAAACCAGCGCTGTTGAAAATCTCGCGCAGCGATGTTTGAAGGGCAGATGTCGACCATTGCCGACATCCCCGCTGCGTGTAGTGCGGCGGCACGTTTGAAGGGTGATGGCGGCACGTTGTACCTGAGGTGCTTGAATTGTTGAGACTTATATACAACATTTTTGTTTGTCTGAAAATAGGGTACCCCCAAATCGCCCAAATCCATTGGTTAACCATCATAGTTCCCATTAAGTGGCTATAATTGGGGGGTATACACAATTTCCAGACAGACCCACATCTTGAAGTGTAGAATTAGGTTTTTATTCAAATTGTTTATTTCACTTGGGGGTTTTGCCAGAGGTGGGACAAAATGGGGTGCTTATTGACAAAGAGCTCAGCAATTCCCAATATACATCGAAAAACCTGATGAACAACTATATTTTTATGGGCTTCTACTAAGTAGGTCACAGGTGATGATTTTCGAGAGGGAATCACGTTCAAACTATGGTTGATAGGAATCATTGATACGATTTGAGAAGCTGGAATCCTAGCTGTGTGTTTTATGGCTTCTGCATGCTTCTTTTCCAGCTGTTCGCTGCAAACGTATGCCCACTCCAAAGAAACCTGGTTCCCAGTGTTAGATGATGTTGCTTTCTACAATGTCCATGCTGTTCAATGTCCACTTTGCTTCTAGCTAGATACGCTCCTAATCCACTAGGTCGGAGGATCTGAGCTGCTGAGAGGATGCCATGGAGAAGTACCTACGGTAGGTCTGGTTGGAGATGTGTTTTACCTCAAGACATATCGTTATTTTCTAGTTACAGATAGGGAACACGAAGTTATAAACTATGGCCAAGGCCGATAATTCGCACATCTAATTTAGAACATGTTAGAACCATTTTTTGCATAAGTTAAGAATATTTCATCGACCTCACCAAACATGGTGGTAAATATGTTTGGAACCCTACAAGAAACGACTCACGTGAGGGTTGTAAGATGATATTAGTGGTACGGAAATGGACCGTACTCTGATGGTCTAAGTCTATGGCATCACAATGAGAGAAGATCATATTTGTACAAGATTTGGCACTGATCCCGCCAACGGCGGTCCATTTCTTCCTTCTGCCATTATTCGTTCAAGATGGGACTTGGGTCAGCACTGAAGCTGTCGGCTTAAAAGGAAGAGGTTGTTGGGTCCAAAAAAAACAGCACTGAAAATTACTGGATCGTCCAAACTGTGCAAGTTTCATGTTTGATTTTTGGCCTTGTAGCGTACCAGCTTCTCCATTGGTGTTTTTTTTTGATTCCTGTGCAACAAGTTCAATAACCTCAGGCGAACGCCCCGCCACTGGAATTATTTTCCATGGGCTTGCCACCTTGCTTGGATAGCAGCTGGCAGCTCTTATTTCGGCCACGTCTAAGGGGTGTGATGGTGCTGAACAACACCTGTCCGATGAAGACTCCCATCCCCTATTTTTTTTAACCCCCCCCCTCCCAAACCGTGGTTTGGTGATGACATCACATATTTTGGGAAAAGGGGGGGTGCTTGGTACTAGAAAAAGGGAATTGGAAAGACTCGGTGGCACCTTTCACCGGCAGAACTTCTCACCCTACTCCTGGGACTCAACCTGTTTCTCCGACCTTGTCAACTCAGGAAAGTTGGAAGTAATTTGGTAAACCGAGGTCGTCCGGGTGGTAGAAACACCCTAAAATTGGAGGTAATGCCTGCTATCATTGGGTTTACCACATCAGGCCAAATCCCAGTAAAGGACAACATGTGAAAGCCGTTAATTTCTCTCCAGTATGAGCCTGGAAACTCAGGACATGAAACTTCCACGAGTTAAAGGGACCATTTGGTTGGTCTATAAGTTTTTTTTTTCCTGGAAACAACCTACCGGCCAAGTATGGAACTTTCCTCCAAATGTTTGGCGGCCAATGTGGCAGATTCCGATCCTGATGAAGGCATGAAGGCTAAATTTTGACCTCACCATGACGTTGATTCAGCTGAAAAACACAACTATAACAGCAATTATGCGGCCAATTTTGAAATATTCCCTTACTCCAGGTGAATTGTGTTTATACTTCTGTTTCCGGTTCAACGGAATGGTTTCAAAAATCATTCTCCATATTTGCCACCAAGGCTTTTGTTACGTACAGTCATAGAATGGTATAGACATCCCCACTGTAATTCCCATGCCTTTACGTTTCAACATGCCATATCCATATCTCATCGGTGAAAAACCGCTGTGAATCCCCTTAGGCCCCTGTGGCCATCGCCCTAGTGCCACCTGGCCATGAGACGCCAGGTGCGACGCGAGAAATGGCGTGTCGCCGCGCATGGGATCCGTTTGGGTGCAACAGCCATTCGTATTCCTGCCTTGTAGCGATGGTCAGAATTCTTCCAACCAGTTGTTCCAACCATAAGAACGCCATCTTGGGATGTGTTGAATTTTCATATATCTTGGATGTACATCCCATTTTCAGACACAGCCATGACCATTTTGTGCTCCCTCTTGAGAGCTATTATCCATGGTAAGCGAAACAGAAAACAAGGACTGGTTTGCTTGCAAGATGCCAAGCGATTCTCCCTTCAGCTCCGCCTTTGTAGGTTTATAATGATATATAATAACAATAATACGACAATGGACAGTGTTTGGACTCTGAAGCCGCAGATCAGACTTTTCTTGACACGTGCTGACCTCCCACAGCTTGTCAGTTAATTGAAAGCTAGTCCCTGCAAGGAATCAATTGCTGAGATTGGAATTGACATCAACACTACAGGCTACAGGTCAAGCACTTCAAACCAGGGGGTCGCCGGGCTTCCAGTAGAAAAATCTACCTCATCTATCTACACACACATATGTGTATATTACATTATGTATATATATGTATACATGTATTATGTATTATATATGCATATACAACACACCGAATATATTGTAATACATAAGTAAACTGGCAACACTGGTACTCGTAGCCTTTTTTGAGTTGGGGGTGGTACCAAGTATACATATATATATATATATAGTTACATATACACATTATATTACATGATTTTATATGTATATGAATATTGTATATGTATGTACTGTACGCAAGGGATGACTCAAGATTATTGGACCGCCAGACCCACATGAACAGCCCGATGATCTTGGAATTGCAGTGGTCATTTTCGCTTCCGTGATGGATTCGTCTCTTTCCATGGGTGGAGTTCATGTTGATCCTTGGACATCTTTTTATTGGATCATTTTGATAGGTACCAGGGTACCCTTCAGTGAACTAATATCGATGTGGAACCCCGTTCTCTACCTGGGGATATGATTGACAATGGTATGTTACATAGTTTTTCAATAGGGCAGGAAAGGGTAAGATCCTGTCTGTCTGAGTGTGTGGCTGTCGCTGAAAGGGTTCAAAGGCATTGTACGAGACTTCTATATGGTCTATATCATTCTGTATCTATTTCATGCATGTTCAATACGTAATCAAGTCACACATCATCACCACAACGCACGTCTTCAATTGATCAACACATTCTTTTTGACCCGCCCGGTTTTCGCCCGGTTTTCGCGAGCACGTTGCAGCTGGAAAACTGCCCCGCGCAACGGCCGCGTGTTTTTCACCTAGATCTAGCATCGTTTCATGGAGAATTCAGAGCCAATGGATGAAGCCACCAAAGTGGTCGACCAGGTGTGGGGTCGGGGAGTTGAAGTTATTGCCAGATGCCAGATGGCTTGGTATGATGGCAATTGCAAGCAGGAGGGCATCATTCAAGAAATGGTTTTTTTGTGATGAACCGGAGGTATGTACCCCGAATTCAATGAGTTCACCGGTTGACCATGATTTTCCCTGGTAGAACCGGCCATTGTGGGAATGTTTCCCCGTTTTCACACACACTCAAATGATTTGTCATTGAAGAGGCCCCGGATGGTTCCAAGGTCAAAATGGTGCCGTTTCAACCCATCGGGGGATCTGATGCTACAGATCCTTAGGGGAAATGTCATCTCTCCTCAGTCTAGAATCTAGAGATAACCACAGTAACATGGAGGGTAATTTGTTTCTCCCGGATGGTTTTGAAATCTCGAAATAAAGATCTATAAATAGTGAACATGAAATAAATCTTGCTAAAGTGCGTGTGCTTTTTACGAATGCATCCTCAACATTTTTGTGCGGTGAGTCCTTGTTTTGATCGTGGCGATAGTAGTGGTGGCAGTGGTGGCAGTATGAGGATGACCATGATGACGGGGGATGGCGAAAAAAGTACTCCACCAATCAGAGTGGGTGTAGGCTTGAGGAATCTTCAACAAGCATGGAGAACATCAAACCCAAGCATATCAGATAGATGCCAACCAACAAAATGCGAATGAACTCTGATGCTCTATACATATTGTCGTAATCTGAGATACAGTATTTTTGGTAACCCTTTGCACTATACAGATCTATACAGAGTATCCAAAGACTTTCAGTGTCGTCGCTGCTCCCGTTCTTCGCAGGCCCGCGAAGCAGCAGTTGAGAAAGTGGTGTGCCCCATTTGCCTCAGCCTCGGAGTTGTCTGGCCCTTTCCATCGTCAGATAGGGATACAATGGGAATTAATATTGAATTAATGGGGACGGAGAATGAACTATACATGATTACGGTATGCATGAAATTTAATGGAAATACAATGGGAATACTCACTTAATCAACAAAACGATTATACTTGGGTGAGTCTGAAAATGGGTATGCCTTCAAATTCCCTCAACAATTGCATTTTTTGAAGATGGAGCATGTTGACAAACCACTGGGTTTTGCGTTAGCTTAGTTTCAGGCAAACCCATTTTCCTCTTTTCCAAAGGCGGTGAAGGGTACGCAATTGTTTCAGCTAGAAAACGACATTTCAGGTGCAAAAAGGGACAATTATGGATTGTTTAGCCACTTACTGGCAATTCAGTTGTTACATGGCTGATTTGTTTAGCAGTTGCCATCTACCCCAGATCAGCGATGCAGCCACTGCAAGAGGCTGAATAGTTGCCATACAGGGTAAAAAAAACACCATTCATGTTTAAGGAAATCCAGTCTTTGAGTCTTGAATTTGAAAAACACCATTCACCTTAAAAAAAACACCATTCATGAATTTGAGTCTTGAAGTCCAGTCTTTGATCTGAATCTTTAATGATCGTTATCCGAATCTATCCTCAGGGATGATGGATCCTCGCCCTCGAAGCCAGGTTTTGAGGCGTTGAGTGATTTGCCCAACCAGGCGATGGGGCCAGGGTTGGTTCATGTGGAGGTTTCCGATAGAATAGGAATACCCCCAGTCATCATCCATTTTAGATTGGGATTTTCCATGAAACCATCCAGCTATGGGGGTACCCCCATGACTTAGGAAACCACCATGTGTTGCTTCACAATTTTGCGAATTTGGAGAGTGGACTCTTTCTGGCAGGGGTGAAGCTTGTAGGTAGGCTACCGTTTTGGTCCGTTTTGGATCGTTTTGGACCCATCATGAATTTTTGGTCATTTTCAGCTAAAAAGAATCCATTTTGTAGGGTCCAGTAATTTTGATGACCAGCTTTGGGGTATTGAATCCTGTCGACCCAGGATTGAGAAACCCCCGGTTGATGTATATGGGGTTTCACGGATGCCATTTAAGGGGATCCCATTATTGATAAACTGATGGTTATTGATACGGGTTTGTCTCAATGTAGTAGGGTAACACGGCTATTTTCGGGGTACAGACATGGTTTTACCCTCTTGTAATTTAACAGTTCGCTATGGAAAATCCCAATTTCCAACAATGGGTAAGAATCATTTGCACTAAATGGTCCATTTTCGAGATGTTAGATCACCAGGGAAAAATACTATATCCAAGATATGTATCCCATGGTGTATAAGTGGTGTATATATATATATATTATTGGGCTTGACATAGTTATATGACATAACAACTGATGGTAAAATCATGTGAAATTTGCACTTTTCCACGGCCTCAGTTGATATATGTATGCCATCCTGGAATGTCACGTTCCTGAAACTATATTGATTCCACGGCCTCTATTGATTCCACTAAACTATATCTATCATACTCGTATATATATATATATATAATATATATATATATAATATATTATATATATATAATATGTATGTATATATCTGGGCAAATTCTAACGACCTCGCTGTTCTCCCTCACTGGAATCATGGTAAGATGCCATGGTTCGGATTGGGGAATCCGATCCAAATGGCCACGCCCTCCACAGGTTGGAGCCCTAACCTTCGAAGGCCGCAGAGTCGAAACCGCTTTGTATCATCGCGACTGCGTTTTTCGGCGTTCGCCGGCTGGGCGGAAAAAAGATGTAGAAAACCATAGAAAAGCCATGGTTTCTTTTGAACGATCTACATTCTGGGTTTTCCACATCTAAACGTTTACAGGAGGTAACCGTGGAAAAAATATGAAAAAATACCCTCGGGTTACATGTTTTTTGAATGGACACCTGCTGGAAATTGTCAATCAATAGTGTATGTCTATGTTAAACATGCATTTTCATGCATTTTCGTGTATCTTCCATATGTGAACATGTGAACGAACCGCCCGGTTTTTTTTAACGCTTCCTATTTTCTCCATCTTCAGAAACGGGGGATCACCACGGATGCTGATGGTCATCCCAGGGCACCATGGCACATTTGGATGCTGCGGATGACCCAACTTTTTTTCCGGTTTAAGATGGGATGTTATGGGGATCAAGAGTGAATATAGGATAGGAATGGATAGGGTAGATTTCATAGCAACCTCGCGTCGCGACGGAATTCTGGAATGATGGGGAGGATTGGGGACTCATCCTGACAGAAGATTTCAGGGGAACTGCTATCCAGAAACATGTGATTTCCCATCGTCAGGATGATGATCCATAAAGTGACCCATAGCTTGAGCTGAGCTGATTATGTTTGATTTAAACCTCGCCTGGCATCGTCAGGAAACATCTTTTCGTTGGAAGTGGACATTTGCCACGGTTACTTCTCTTGTTTCAACACCATATGCCCAGGCACAACTCATTTGGGTATACAATATGGGTCACAATTTTATACCCCGCCATCGGTTCACTACCAAAGCTGGCAATTTCTCCTTGAGTCTGGGACTCACTAAAAAACCCTCCCCAAGTTGATTTATGATAACCTTGGCAAGAAACCCTTATCAAGTTGGGGATAGATACAACAGTTTCCTGTAGTTGTTTCCTGAAATCTATCCGCTAAGACACGTACCCTTTGGCACTCAAACGTGGCTTGCTGCAAAATACCCGATGTAGCAAGATTATTTTCCCAGCTATAAACCAGCGCTTAGGGGGGATGTCCTAGTTTGCCATGTTTGAGAAACGAAGGGTACCTATCCCATTATGATATTCCAATTGTATCCCCATGCATATTCCATTAGTATGGTTATTTCGTTATTTCCGTGATATTCCCATCATTGCCCCATGCATGATATTCCCATTGAATGATGGTTCGGTGGTCCTTCATTTTCATTCCAGACACTAAGGTGTTGAATTGCAAGACGCACCGCTTGGTCTTCGAATCAGAGACCGGTCGAGCGGTATCTCCTTTGACGCGAAAGCAGGTGGAGATGGGTCATGGCAGGCAACCCATTGCCGTAAACGTACCATGACTGGGGATGGTGACTCAATCCCACCTTTAAAAATGGTGATGGCTTGGGGATGGTGGGCATGGAATTGGGTGAATCCCACAATAATATGCTAACCAGCTAAATTCGAATGGTTTCGAAGATTCGAAGCTTAGCAGAATTGATCCCAGACCTTTACCACCTCTGCTCTATCTGGGACCCGACGCAAACAGCTCCAACTCTGAAGCGTTGTTTGAAAGTGAACTGTCAGGCGGAAGGGATTTTTCCGACCTCGCAAAAATGGGCCATTTATAGATGATCCCCATTTCAACTTTCAACCTTCATTTAGTTCATTTTCCAGGCTAAGCCACCTTTCCATGAAAATCGCGCCTTTGCCGCATGGTTTTTGCGCAGGTGGACAATTTCAAGGTGATGCCCAGTTTGACCGAGTCCAACGAATGGGCCCAGTTCCTGGTAATTTGGTCCTGAATGGATTGGACATGGCACCATGGGAGTGACTGGGATGGGCGGGACCCAGTGCAGCTTAAGAAGAAGCCAACCATTTCAGATGATTTAATTTTTAATGATACAGAGATGGGATATGTTGGGGATTTCATTCTGAACTGATGATTTGATCTGGTTGGTTCTTTCACACATGTTTTTTTGGTTTTGAAGCAGATTTGGGCTGATGATCCCTGCTGTAAGATTTTTCAGGGTAGCTCAACCACCAAACAGTTTTCAGAATGAAACAACAGTTAAGTGGTCCGTGGTATTTCAAATTCATCTCAAATCATCAAAACAACTTAAAATAACTGATATTTAACCATCATGGAATTACTGATGTGTTGGAATACCAATGTTAGATATTCCATCAGGTATATTTTCCAATACTAGATATATAATTGATATATAACTATTTTTCTAGGTATATATATGTATATAATGTTTCCGTTGGATATTGGATGAGGTTGAAACCCCTCCGCAAGATCTTGGGAGGGATCCTGCCATCTCCAAAAGAATTCCAAAAGCATTTGATGGTCAAGTTTGGGCTCTGGAATAAATCACACTTAAATCAAACCTAAATCAGTTTTGACTACTGTTAAAAAAAGAATCATCATTGATTCAGGTTGGTTGTGGCTACTTTGAGGGTCAAGGCACACCCCAGTGGACACCAGTAGATTCAGATTGCTATGGTATTGCATATGTATGTATACACAGTGTTTATCAATCTTTTACACATCATTTTTCAGATCGGTTATCCCTTGGGGCAGACCTTCGTCCAAAGTTTCATTAAAGCTCTAGACAGTTTAGAGTTCAATTCGGGTTGGTTGACAGATTATTTGGGTTGGTTTAGTGTTCACTCAGATCTGATTTTGTTCTTTCGATGAAGATCTAGGGTTGGCTTGGGGATTATTTTCGTTTGGAGGGTTGATTTGTGGGTTTCGCGACCTGCAAATTACGAGGAAATCGAAGAAGCTGTTTGAACCACATGCAGGCAATATCAACAACACAGCTTGCAGATCTTGCAGATCTTGCAGTCCCACATTGAATAGCAAGTTGACTTTCGGAAAATCTATAGTTTTCTGGCGTGCTCATTGTGGTCATATCTTATTATACCTCAAACCCAAACACATGAACATCTTCAGATTGTTGGTTGTATCAGTTGCTTACTTGGGTAAACTAACATAGATTTTCGGAGAATTCACAGTGGCTTCTCCATATTTTTGTGCCTGTTTGCAGGATGGTAGAACCCCATTTGCGGTTGACATCACATCTTTGGACCCGAGGATTGGAATGGCAGTGGCGAGCTAGATGTGCAGAAGGTGAACCGGAGATGTGAGTCCTGGAGATTTTGCGAACCAACTGAACTAGGGAACACCAACGGACTGAAATGGAGTGAAATATCGTGGGAGATGCGACCAATAACATGTTTTTTTGAAAAAGTGGGGCAAAAATTCAAGCATCGATGATTACCCTCTGGCAAATTAACATAACTATGGAAAATCACCATGCTATGAATGGGAACATCCACGAAATTTCGACTGGGCCATTTTTCAATCGCTTTTTAACCAGAGGGTCATTGATCATGGCCGTTTCCCTCGCGAAATGGCCCAGTGAAGTTCGTGAGTTTGAACACACGATTTTTCACCCACAAATGGTGGATTTGCCAACAGGTTGAAGTTGGAAACAGCAATGACGGGCACTGCGTTTCAAAGGTTTCTTTGTTTTCAGCCATACTTCTTGGTAGAACTGTGGTAACCTCCCAGTGCTGGCAGATTCGCCAGCGTTTTGGGTTGCCGAAATCTGCCGAAAACGATGGTGATCTCATGGAAACTTCGGACCTACAACAGGGTGTGTGTGTGTGTGTGTGCGGGTGTGTAGAATATATATATATATATGTATATATAGTCATATATATATATATATATGTGTATGTTATGGTTATTTCATTCTTTTTTAAGCGCTGCTTTTAATTATTGCCACTATCAATATCATAATCGCTACTACTGTTAGTACCATTACTACCATCAGCATTAACAATGAGAAATATTGCTTTTGTTACAATTAGTGCTATGATTGTTATTGTTCTCATGGCTGTCATAGTATGACTATGACCATACATATGAATATCTAACCCATGCAGCTATGATATACATCTACTTGCTTGTACATATTTATAAACTGGAACTACACAGCCCTAAAAATTGGTCGGGTCCCACGGATACAAAAGGCGCCAAATAGGATCAGCCGGGTGGCCAGCTGAAGGGCTGTATCCAACTGAGCTGGTAGAAATGCTAATTGGTGTGCATGGATTATACTACATGGTTTAATTAATGGGGATTATGATAACCATGTAGTGGAGTAAGGAAAGTGGTATTTTTTCATGGCTGGTTGGTTATAATGGTTTCTATACTACATGGGGTAAGGAAAGCTATGAACCAACCAGAATAATGAGATGGGATAGTGGTATTTTTTTTGATGGCTCAACTGGCCATGGTAAGTTACGGTTTGAGTTCCCGCAGGAAATCTTTCGGGAAGTTACCGCGAGAAAATTGGGGTTAATAGCCCACCTTTCATGGAAGTTTGATCGGATATTCATGACATGGGATTTAAGGGGATATAGAATCAACAATCCAATATTTGGATATATTTGGGTTTGGTACTCGAACAAGGGGCATACTATGAAATGATATGACATTGCCGTTTTTGATGGTGAAAATGAATTGGATTTTGGGATTATTTTTTATCACACGTGATTTTCAGACAACCCCAAAAGAAGCAATAACCAGGACATGTTGATGATGTTGGCATGGCCAGGTTACCAGGTGGGACCTCGTGCTCATGACATTTGCATGAGACCTCAACAAATGATCTGATCGATTGGGAAATTCATCTTTGGGTTATACGGTATGCCTTTTTTCATGCTTCATGTTGTCCGCAGGTTTGCTTCGCAGTGGTTGCGCTGCTGCCAGCCTCTTGACACTGATTCGGATGTGTTTTGAACAATTGTGCCTACCTTTGCGATTCATCCTATATACTTTGTCAATCTTTGTCAGCGGGTTTGAAACCTTTGTCGTTAGACCCTTGGTAGGGTCTTAGGTTGGTCCGGCTATGATCATGGTTTCGTTAGAAGTCACGAGTTATGATAGACATGGTCAGAAGAAGATGGCTCTTCAGCACCTAGTGGGAAACGCAGCGAGGTAGGCCCTACCTTCACCACTGGCAAATCAATGGAATTTCAACGAGTTGAAGTTTCCATGTTGCACTGGCTTGAACTAAGGACAATTTCCAGAAAGCTATTTTGAAGCTAAATTACGATGTTTTGGAGTGGTTTGGAATGTTCCTTCAAAGTTGATGCTACACATATCTACACATCGACCTGTCTCCCACGCCGCAACGGCCAACTAGCCGTGGGAGTGGCAAGATTTCAGCAGCTAGTCACCTAGGGTGACTAGTCACATAGATGATTTGGGATGCATTTGAGTAAGTTACATGTGTTCTGAGCCAGGGCGCCAGGGGGACATTTTGAACAGCTGCTGAATCTGGCATATGGTTCACCCTTGATTCTTCATCGAATCAAAATGGGGGTTCTGCCCAAGGTCCCCAATCTAAGAAACAAAGGGTCAACATTCAGGGAAGGCACTATTGATTGCTTGATGAGATACTTGTAGTCTTGGCTGAACCACCAACTACCCACTCAGTGGTTAATCAGCTTCTATACCTGCGGCTGGGACAAGTAGGGTTGGTCCACTTATAACAGGAATTGTGACCTACTCATTGGGCAATCTCCAATTTAAGACATCTCCAATATTAGTGGTTTACATTTGCATGTATATTGGTTTCCACTTGCGTGTACAGCAGGTGTACCCTAGAGACAGGACTTTTGACGGCCCCTTGAGTTGTTTTTGTAAATGGGAATGTTTTCCTATAGCACTCTTGATCCTACTCGTATCATGTCAATTATATGATATTGAATTATATCGCAATTATGTTCATGCTACTGCTCCCTACTTTCTTGCATAGGAATTGCAAGCGCTGAAGCCAGAGACATCGTTCAGGATATTCCATGTATAACTGGCTTATATTATGCTGGTGAGCTATGACCCACTTACTAACAGGGACCAATAGAAAAAACATGGGGAGCAGTTCCAGTGAATCAAGTGGATATATTTTACAATAGTTACAGAGGGTATATCCCTACGTGTGGGAGACTATTACCATAGCTAAATTCAGTTACCCTTTGGTTATCAAACATGGCAATGGAAAATTCCTCCATTTATAGATGATTTTCCCATTCACATCTCCATTTAGACGGTTTTCCATTGCCAAGTTTGATTACCAGAGGGTAAGTATACCGATGAATATTTCCAACTGCAACCCCAGGCACCAATGGTTATGGCAGTGAATCGCGCCTCTGCCCATCAGGTAGATGACGCCTATGCCAGGAAACTCGTGTTGCAGGTGCCGTTTTTTCTCATGGCTGTAATAGGGAAATATGACCACCAAAATATAGGGAAGAATAGGATAGTATGATGGGCATAAAGCAGTATGATATATTTACATACAATAGAATCTATATATGTGTATACACTCGTAGACATATTTACAATAGTTGGATGGAGCGAGAAAGATCTGGGTGAAAAAAATGTTGATTTTCCAAACCCTGGCCCACCAAACCCTGTGTTGGAATGATGCGTTTTGTTGCCATGGGAGGAATCATCCCCCAAAGCTACACACTTTTAGCTTTCTGAGTCAAGAATTACCGCATTTTTTTGCCCAGAAGCATCAAAACATCCAAAGATTGCGGGTATCACCAGCATGAACCAATATTCATGGGGGGATATCAATGACATATGGGTATGGATCAAAATAAACTCTTGGGGGATCTTGGGAGGATGAAGCGACCCAAAAATCGGAATATCAATCGCTATTGGCTGGCGTGAACAGAAGGGTATCATCAGGGTTTTGATTCACAGCCATAGTACCACAGTAACTTGGGAACATAGCTGGTGGTTCCAAAACTCTTCCAAGGCTGCTAGGTGCACAAGGCAGAAACGGAGGATTTGCCAGCACGGATTCTTCGCGAAAGATAGCCAGCGCTAGTTTTAGGATGTAGGCAATCAACTGCTGGCGGTTGACCAAATGACGACATTGTTTGGTTTGTGTCACTACATTGGTGGATTCCATGTATGACCTGTAGACAATGGGGAACATGGGATGGAATTTGGTTCACAATTCTGAGACATCCTCATTGTGGTTATGGGTCCAATACCCAGAAAGAAGTCGTTCATTTGGGTCATTTAGATTCATTTAGTGGTATTGACATATACATGTATATTTACCCCCAGGCCGGGGGTGCCGGGGAAAGGTTTATCATGTGACCAACTCTTTAGGTTTTATTTAGGGTTTGTTTAGGGTTTCTTTATGTTTCTTTAGGGTCTATTTAGGGTTTGTTTAGGGTTTGTTTAGGTTTAGTTTGGGTTTCATTTAGTTTTTTTTTTTTTTTATGGTTTTTACCACGTCACCGGATGTATGTTGATGATGTTGTTGATGTTGATGATGTTGATGTTGATGATGTTGATGATGTTGATGTTGTTGATGATGCTGCTGATGATGATGATGATGATGTTGATGAAATGAGTAGAAATGAGGGAGTAAAATTTCGTCATCCATTTGCCCAAATGGACGACACGGAGAATCTCACAAAACATTGGCCCTGCGCAGTCAAAACGCACTTTCCCGGGCAGCACATCCGTCCTNTCCATTTGCCCAAATGGACGACACGGAGAATCTCACAAAACATTGGCCCTGCGCAGTCAAAACGCACTTTCCCGGGCAGCACATCCGTCCTGGCCGTAAATTTATCTCACCCTCCGGTAGTCAGTTCCATGGCGTGCTGGTTCAATATTCCCAGCAGTACTGTAAACCTCCATAATGAGGGGATTTCCCAGTGGCCAGCCATGTTCGATTCGCAGAGGGGATATCCCAGTCAACTCCCATCAAATCCCATTACCATCTGGTTATTTAACATAGCCATGGAAAATTGCTAATTTTGGATGATTTTCCCAGCTAGAAACCTCCATTTATAGGGGATTCTCCATGGCTATGTTAGTCATAACCAGAGGGTAAATCCTTTGAACTCCCCCATGTTTGATGGCACCCCTCCCTGCTTTTTGAAGCGCCGTCAGGTCTTGAACCTTGAGGAGTCAGAGGGTGTCTTAAGTCATCGGGTGAGTCAGCAGGAGGTGCCGTTGCCTTGAAAAGTGGTCCACTGTTCAAGGCTGAGAATATGGCATGGACCCTCTGGTAGTCAAACATGGCTAATTGGGAAATCCCTATAAATATCTATAGATCAAGGTTTTAACGGAGAAAATCATCGAACTGAATGGTGGATTTTCCAGCCAGTCATGTTTGATTACCGAATGGTAATTAGGGATTTGATATTTCAAACGTTATTGCGATATGATGGGATCTATAAACAGCTTGATATATGGCTCTTGGGTTTGGGTACCTGAAAATGAGATATTTACCTCCAATTTATGGTAATCCTATAAGAAATAAAGAGGTTCAAACCATTGTATGGAATGGGGTATATACCCAATTTTCAGACAAACTCAAGTGTTTTCATTGGTGGATTTTGTGCTGTCAAATGATGCAAAATAAAGTCATTCCCACTATGAATTCATTTTTTCATGAGGATCTGAGCATTCAAGATTTTACATGATTTGAGATCTAAAAGATGGGAAACAGGACCAACGATCCAGTAAACATCAGCAAACTGCCCCAAAATTGGATAGTGAGCAGGAAATGGTTCACTTTCCCAAGGTTCCACTATTCGTAGCCAAACGTAGGATGGCATCGTATCAAATGTCGTATCTAATCAACCAGCAAAAAGAGGCATCGTCTGCCCATGTGACAGACAGCCATCGTTTGAAATGGCAGGGAGAAGGTGTCTGAAAATAGGGTATATTCATGTATATAGCCCAAAATCCCAGGAGAGATATTTTTTTGCTCGTTAACTTTGCTGCAGGTATCCGGGGGGATCCCTCTTTTGAACCCAGGTGTAGATCTACAAACTCTCTGACACTGCGCTAAAAACGGCAAATGGGGATGATTATTGCTGTGGGATGCCATGTGTATATCCCAACCCCGTTCAATTGCCCTCTGCAAAGGATTACCCTCTGGTGAACTAACATAGCTATTGAAAATGGCCATAGAAATAGTGGATTTTCCCATTAAAAATGGTGATTTTCCATAGTTATGTTATGTTATGTTAGTTTACCAGAGGGTAATGCAGTTGTTTTTCACTTGTTCCCCAATCCTTGCAACGCCCACACAGAGGCATGTCATTCTTGTTTTTCGCACCAGCTGAAATACTTACAATTATATCTCATACATGTATATATATATAATATAGACATGGACATATATGAACAGCATTATATATTCATAGCATATCAGTCTCTTTCTCGGAGGTCTAATCTGGTGACAAAAATGAGGTGTATTTTGGTTTGCCTGAAAATAGGGTACCCCCAAATCCGGTAGTCTATCATAATTTTTGCCCAGTTTATGATTGCTATGTTGGGTATCCCCTTCTTTAGATCAACCAATTTGGCCTGACTTCCTGACAATTGACATCACTTAGATACATTTGGCCAAACTCCACACTGAGGGCGACAATAATGGACGTCTAAGGCTACCGCCGAAATGTTCCCCCCAACAATAAGGGCTCAATCGGCAAAGGGGTTGATGCTGGATAATAACCCCAAAACATACGGATATGCGGACTGTTTTCTTGGTGGATGGCCTTTGACTTCCATGACACAAGCCACCATACATCATGATCCTGTTTTGGTGCGTGTTTGATGCGGGTCACATCCAGTTTCCCTTCACCAGAAATTAGCAATTTATCATGTGTCTATGTCCATAGTATACACTGCTTAAGACTTAAAGTATACTTTGCAAAGATTACAAAGGATTTATCACTAAAAACATGATTGAAAATTCCAGCTGATAAACTAAAACTTCAACGCAGATGGGATTCCAAACAATAGACATGTAAAGATATGTATCTACATCCACATTTAGATACCTATTAATATGCATTGTGCATTGTATGTGTGTATATATATATATGTATATATTACACATATATGAATACATTCATATCAGTACTGTACACATCAACAGTATATATGTATATATCTCTACATCTCAGCCTAATTTGAAGTGTACACAGGAATATTGCGTATCACCCAATACAACCGCCACATAAAATAAGGATATGGGGTAAACAATCTACAAGTACAGTTGATATGTTCACCCCATCTGTTTTTGTTTCAAACATTGGAATGTCTTGAAATCGGGTACAGTACCCCTAAATTTCATGGTGCAACATCATTTTCATATTTTTTAGATTGTCATAAATTGGGCGGCAAATATCACATTTACAGGTACCAGACCCATATCCCCATCACTGCTTGAAACTCCATGATTTCAGTTTTAAGTATTTTAAGTTGGTTAAACTCTTCCAACTTTGTGAATTTATTGGAGGGTATATCCCCATTTTTCTCTTAGTTGATAGGGATTCCCCTCTAATGAATTGTGATAATCCCCAATATATTTATAAATATACATATATGATATTATATTGGTTAGTAAAATCTCCGAACTAATCAACATGGATCATTTTACTGTATCTCTATATTTACCCAATTTACTCCCCAAACGTACCTGGGGTGTTTGGAGCAACCCTGTGTTACTGTGGCCTTTTCGTCTAATTTCCCATTATATCCATTTACTGGGGAGTCATGAACTATCCATTTATAGTTGATTATCCCATTACGACCTCCATTGAGCAAACACTTCTTCTATGATCTCAGAAATGACTTGCAATAATTAAAGACAATTTTCAGCACAATATATACTCCACCATTTGTAGATGATTTTCCCAGTACATTCTCCATCTACCCTCTGGTAAACGTTTACATAACTATGGAACAAATCACCGTATTTTTAATGGGAAAATCCACTATTTCTATGGCCATTTTCTATGTCGCTACGTTTAATTACCAGAGGGTCATACTTACCATTTTTCTTGGTAAACAGTGAAACAGCTGGTCAATGATTTTCCCAGCCACAAACCTCCATTTAGTTCCGGGATTTCCCAGCCACATTTCCGGCGCCGCCGCCAGGTCGTTGACACCTTGCTGCCCCAGATCCGTCGCCAGTTGCGGCGCTTGATCAAGAGCCCCCGGCCGCGACCGCCAGAGATCTGCCGCAACTCCAGCAAGGCTCCGGGCTGAATGGTGGCGGCCCAGGGTGGCTGGAGAATCCAAGAAATCACGGGTAAATCCGAGTGTTTCTTGTGGGAACTTGATAGAAATTAAAGAATTTGTTGGAGAAAGAATGTATGAAGTAATCGAATTTTGTATAGATTTGCTGAAAAAAAGGCTGAATTTGGTAAAACAGTAAAACAATCATTTGTAATTTTATGCAGGACATAATGAATCATGCTAAAAATCCTTGGAATTTGTCTAGGAGAAGTGGGGGAAAGCTTGGGTAAAGTCATTGGATAAAGCAACTGGTGAAGAGTCGGTTGGTCAAATGGCCATGAAACATATCGATTTCACTGGAGAATTCAACGATTTTGTGGGTGAAACAATGCCATGTTTACCACCCATCACTGGGAATGGTTGGTTTATACCACCCATTTATGGTGATTTGGGGGATGGTTTATGGCCTTGTTTTACCCACATGATTTACCGGGAGGTGCCATAGACTTTTGGGATCTCATAGGTTGAAGTTCTAAGAATCACTTGAGATCCCTGGGTCGCGCACAGCCAAGATGCCTTGGTTTCCGTTGGTCATCGCTGGTCGATGGGATTTTCGCCGGCTTCAGGCATGCTGCAACCCCCTAAGAGTTGATGAAAGAATGGTAGAGCATTGTTGATGATTTCCCTGTACCCTCTGGTAAACGTTTCCATAACTATGGAAAAGTCACCATGCTATGAAAATGGGAAAATCCACGAAATTTCTATGGCAATTTTCAATAGTTCTGTTAGTTTACCGGAGGGTAAAGCCTAAATCGACCCAACGACCATCTTCACAGGACGAGCTTTTGGCGTGGTACAAATTCTGGGACTCCAAAAAACAAGGCGGCACTGGGGATTCCGGGGGATGATTCACCCATAGCTGATGAAGATCCTAGAATCTATGATCATTACTAATCATTACCGATATGATCCTATATGATGTATGTATCATCTATATGGTATAATTTCCCTACGCATATATGTGTCTCTTATATATTCTAAAGTATCGTATAGCAATCAATTTGTAGCAACCAGGTGCTCCGCAGCAACGCCATTTCAGTTCGATTCACCAGGGCCCACCACATCCACCAAGCCTCAAAGATGACACTACTTTGTTGATATGATATGATGTTACATGACGTTACATTGCTAACATTTACAAACTATATATTGGAATCATTATGACGTTTTTAGGTCTGCAGCACACCTTTCTTTACACCTTTGATATTTTTTTTATTCGATCAAGTTTCAGTTGTCTGGAATTTTCCATTCGTAACCAAATTCAATGTGGGAATCATTCCAAAACTTGCCAACTTGTGTCAGTTTTGTGAATCAATGATAGTCGTCAAAACGATCATGATGGGTATTCAACCAACCCAAGTCATGGTCAATACATGTATATATATATATACATTTCGCTAGGGGGCTGACGTTTGCCCGAAATCCACGGAATTCCATGCGGGACTGCAATCTACTGTGTTGTTTCGGTGCGCGTTTTTCGCAAACTGCGCACATATATCCTCCGTAGTTTGCAGAGTTTCGAGCCGTCCACTAAAACCTCAACAAAGCGGAAGACTTTGAAAGATCACCAAAATAACCTAACTCTATAATACCCAAAATAAACCCTAAACACACCTTAAACCAAATGTAAACCAACCTTAAATCACCCATGAACATGCGAAAATTGGCTCAACAAACCCTAAGTAAACCTAAACAAACCCTAAAGAAAATCTAAACCAACCTTAGGGAAAACCTAAAACAATTCAAAGTAAATCCTCAACAAATCACAAGGTGACTAAATCCCCAATGAATCTTTGGGCAAACGTCCGCCCCGGAGGGATATATTTACACATATATATAGCTTATATCATTGTACAGTATATCTATATAGACATTCACGCAGCAAACGTTGGGATTTTTTCTCCAGCTAAAGTGATGTTTTGTCACCCTCATTTTGGTCGCGAGTTCCCATCAAAGCGCGGGATGGGTAGTGGTCAATCATGTGTCGTCAGAGTTTAACCCTTTGGTATTGCCTAACATAACTATGGACAATCACCAATTCTAATGGGAAAAATCCACTATTTCAATGGCCATTTTAAATAGTTATGTTAAATTACCAGAGGGTAACAAACAAGCACAAGGATTTCTTAACACGATTGAACCGCCCAAAACT
Organism: Symbiodinium sp. clade C Y103; assembly: GCA_003297045.1. Lineage (NCBI taxonomy): Eukaryota > Dinophyceae > Suessiales > Symbiodiniaceae > Cladocopium > Cladocopium sp. clade C. Next base: position 679,918 of record BGPT01000002.1, read on the forward strand.
CAACAGTCAAGAACGATGGACCAAAAGGATTTCGAAAAGCATCATTGAAGCAACATGAACCACATTTTGCCAAGCAAATGTTTACACCGGAGGGTATATCTTTATGACATCCCTATGATCTTCTGATATTTTTTGTGGCATCCCCAGGGTTTTTTTCCCCATCCGCCATTTTTTTGTTGGAGGCAGCCTGAATGTTCCAACCTTGACCTTGGCAGTGGTGACCACCTTTCACACAGCCCTGGCAAAGACGGCAGATGCTCAGACCAAGGTGCCTTTTGCGATGCCATGCCCTGGATGTTTCACGGGAAGCGAAAAATCTGGATGTTGGTTTACATATGGCCATCTGGAGATGTGTTTATTCATTTGTTTTTTTAAATGAATCTGGATGTATAATGATGTATATGTGTGTCTCTTGAGAAATGAGGATGAATTGGAGTGATCTTAGTGGCTGATCTAACCCCATGATGGTTTATATATATTACACGATGTGGGAAATCGTTCCTCAAATGGCGGAACAAATCTGGTCCAGGATTTTGCTTATGCGTGATCCAGAAATTGGGAACGGGGACTACCCAACCACTACTGTTTGTTGTGTGACTCTCAAATTCTCAACTCCTCGAATGGATGATTTTCTGCAGAAAAATGCAGATTTTTGGTTGGACCATAGGTACTCTACCATGGTGTTCCGCAATTTTGTGCGAAAACTGCACGTTCTGAATTTACAATCCTCAAGCCTTGGAAAGTCGCGGAGTGGCTTGCTGACACTTGCGTAGAAGCACGGGCATGTTCCACCAACTGGGTCTAGGAAGGAACATGTCTGATAAACATGGTAATTATCCAAAAATCTAAGATAGGACACGAGAAATTTGAAGAACAGCCGAAAGTATTTTTCATGTCTAAGATTGATTAGGCTGGGGATCTTTGGATGTTTGGTGAAGTCCTGCTCCGATCTTTTTGAATTTGGCCCCCCCATTTTCTGCTGGGTAGTGCTGGGTGCTTTGCATTCCAATTTCCTTTGCTGGGTCCCTGTGTCTTGGTCATTTTCTCTCAATGTTTGTTGTTTACTTTGTAATTGGAGCTATTTCTCAATTTCACTGGTTCTATCCTAGCCTTTGGTTTGTCATATCCTACAAAGCTGCGGTAAGGTATCATTTTAATTATTTGAAATGGACAAATCATGAGAATCCTTCAGGAGGGTCCCTCCAGATGTAGATGGGTTTATAAACGCATGCTATGTATATAACATGTATATATTATTATAGTAGTTATAATTTAATGTATATATATATATATACATATATATATATATATATCCGGGTCTGTTGGGTCCGCTGTAAATCCAACCATTATAGTTATTTCTACCTTTAGGACCTGTGGTTGTGGGCTCCCTCCTTTGATGTTGCAGCTTTACGTAGGCCAATGTAGGCCACATTTGAAGCAAACCAGACCATGTTTTTCAAACCCACATGGATTTCGTTACTCTCCGGTGATTCAACAGTTTGCTATGGAAAACGGCCTATGTATAGATGATTGTCCAATCAAAACCTCTATTTTTCCAGGGGTTTCCCATGAAACATTGTCATTTCCCCATTGGAAACCTGTTTTTCAGGGATTTCTCATGCATGGAAACATGATGATTTCCCTATTCAAACCTTCAACTTTTGCGGGATTTCTTATTACCCTCTGGCAATTTAGCATATATAATATAAATAGAGCTATTGCAATTCAATCTTTTGTGAATTGGCAAATTATGGAACTGAATGGGCCATGTTCATCCATTTTCTATAGCTATGTTGAGTCACCAGAGACTAACCATGGTGATTTTCCAATTTTTTTCAATGTTGAGAGGCTTTCTCCTGCAAGATGGTTTTCTATCAGAGCCAGGATGCGATCGCCCATTCCTTCCTGACGGAGTTGGGCCTGCGGGAAAGCGACACCATTACTGAGTCACAGTTCCTCGAAAAGATGGCACCATGGCAGCAGTCGACTGCTGGGGAATCATGGTTCAACCATGGTTAAATGGTTGAAAAAATGGATCAATACTCTACTGGTCAATCGTGGTCTACTGAAGGGTTTAGACTGCTTCAGATTATTTTTTAGTAATGGTCCAACAATGGTTTCTAATGGACAGATAATGGTTTTTCAATATGGTTTGATAATGGTTTCCTTGATCTGTCCCTCGATGTTTCATGCTACCCCCACGGTCAGAGGCTCCTCAGCTGGTGGCGAACTTGCCCGTGGCCATTGAACGCGGCCATCCATCCGGTTCCTTTGATCCCAAGCTCCCCTTGACGTTCCTCGGAGACCGGTTGGGCGCGCCGCACCGACGAGGCGACCAGGCATGTAATAACAACAATACTACTTAACTAAAACTACTAACAAAATGTAATATATATATATATAGCTGAGATATCTAAAGATGTATAAAGTCATATTTGATATATTGTGTATTGTCTAGAATATGTTATGAGTTTTTCTTTTTTTGCCAAGAGAAATTGGAATTTTGCCAACATAACATGGGGATATGACCAATTTACTTAGTGGGTATATCTGGCTCATGGTTTCCAATGTTTGATTTTCCATCCTATTTGGGGTGATGATCCCCAATCACAAGTACTATTGGGATGGGTAGAAGCAACCAACCAGTATATCGTATGGCATCTATATGACATATGCGTTCATCAGAAAAATGACGAACAGTTCAACATGCCACAGGGATATGAGATGATATGATGATATGTTTGTTTGAAAGGTTTCGGCCTTGTGATTCTATAGTACCCTCTGGTAATTTAACGTAGCTATTGAACATGGCCATATTTATAGTTGATTTTCCCATTAAAAATATGGTGATTTTCCATAGCTATGTCAGTGCAACAGAGGATAGCGAGGATGAATTGTATAGATATCCATGTGACACATTTCCTCTAGAGACCACCAAACACCGCGGGCCATCAAGTACTGGTAGCACTGTCACGAGTGATAGCATGAATCGTGTTTTTATTATGCCCAGTGTACAGTTTTGTTGAATCTCTGAGTCTCATTTAAGGGAAAGGTCACGAGGTTGATGTACATGGATTTTAATGGTACCAGCGAAGAATGGGCCAGTGTTTCCTGCACCTTTTCCATTGAACCAATTCCTGCATCCCAGAAGAAAAGCTGCCAGACTGCCGTCTTCCCTAGGGGAACGGTTTTGACACGCCCTGCCCTACATCTGTGGGTGAAGAATACCCTAATGACTTGATACAGGCCCCACAATCCAGTGGTTGATCATACTTTTGTTGCAGGTTTTTTTCCACCTTTAAACAACTGGTCATGTGCGATCATTATCGACCCTTGACGCTTAAATCTCATAGTTTTTGTGAGAAAAGAACCACATTTCCTTGGTTTTTCCATCTTTTCGTCCCGACCTTCCCCATGTTTGGCTGGGTTAGGCTGCATTTGCGTGACATCAAAACGGGCACAGAGCGGCCTTTATACTTCGACGTGGCTGGCGAGGCTATTTCGTTCTACGGGTGGTTTCTTATTGTGCCAGGAAAATTGGCATGCAATTGGGAGTAAAATGCGCATTCAGATCATACATAGTTATTAATTATTAACATTTATTATGATTATAAATACACATCTATACACTGTTTATCACTCTTTAGAATACAATAGGACACACACACATATATACATATATAGATAGATATATACATACACACTGTTTATAATACTCTGTAATATATATATATATATATACACATATGTACACATATGTACACATATGTACACATATGTACACATATGTACACATATTGTTAGTAATTATTCTACTTGGCTAAAGATTTCTCTTCCCAGGTATCTAAGATTTACCATCACGACATGGGTATGGTTCATGCCTTATGGGGACGACACCGGGCTGTTGATCATTGGGGGGAATTCCACAATAGCTACAGTACTGTAGCAAATTATATACCCTCTGGTAAACTAACATAACTATTGAAAATGGTCATTTATAGTGGATTTTCCCATCAAAAATGGTGATTTCCCATAGTTATGTAAACGTTTACCAGAGGGTAAATCAGAATTTAAAGGGTTACCCCCAAAATCATCAAACATAAATCTTTATCACTCGGGGATGCACTTGGATCACCACTCAGTAGGATTCCGGCGATTCCCTTTGATGTCCTTTGGGATGTCCTTCCAAACTCCGATCGCTGATGTTGTGAGCATGTTTGTTGCTTACGAAGATGACATATGATGACATGTTTTTTTTTGCTTTGTGAATCTATGATATCTATGTGAATCTGCATTTTTGTATTGGTGCTCTCTCCATTTTTTTTCTTGGTGCTTTGCATGTTCGATTGCCATATGTTGATATATGCATCCATACGCCATATGAGTGTTTCCGACACTTGGGCGGGTCTGGATTCCCTGAATTCCCCTATTAAATAAAGGAGTTATCGCTAGAAATTTCCCCAGGAATCTAAACCATGGAACCCCCACCAGCGAACTCTTCGATGAGATGATCAAGATATAAAACATCCCCAATTTGGCTGAAATCCTTAATGAAGTTGGTAAAGCAACAATAGACCATCCCCAAATCTACCATAGATGGTTGGTGTAGACCATGAAAACATGGGTGGTCTATGACTGTTTTACGAACATTATATTCTTACGTCCCATAACATACATTTTATCAAATCACAATGTAAACTGTGGGTTACATTCATGAGTACAAGGTGGGGCCCCCAAAGGATAGCTAAGTTGGTGCAAATAACCAGGTGAATCCTAAGGTTTTTGGTAGATAGAACTATATATACTATTCATGGGGGTTATAAACCAACTTATACCATCCCCCAGACTCAAATAGACCCTGCCAAATAAGGGGTTGGCATATGAGTTTCCACTGAACATGAATTATTTTCAGCATCGCATTGCTGCAGTAATTTACTGGAGGGTTTAGCCACATTTCTCCATTGGTGAAATCTGTAGATCCATCATTTTTCAATTATTGTCTTAATATGTCTTAATTAATGTATATTGTATACAATATAAATCTCCATGATATCTTCATAATTATATTCATTATTTTCCGCATATTTTCGCCAAACAAAATATCATCAGAATCCCCGTTAGAATCCCCATTAGGTTAAAATCCAATATGTAGAAATCCCATGAATGTACAGTAGTTACCATAGGATATACCATTGTATCTGGATGGATTTGATCATGACCTCTCGCCGTTTTATGTGGAATGATGGGAGATTCTGGGGATCCTCCTCATAGCTGGCTGATTGCGCTTCTGCCAGGTTACCAGGTGAGTGAATTAGTATCACTCAGCCAGATATGTCCTACTATCCATTCGACTCCACTAAACCCCGTTAAACGCCATTAAACCCTATTAAATCCCCATTAAACCATATTAAACCCCATTTAATCCCATGAAATCACTATTGTTGATGGTTTAATCCTAGTTGAGCCAGAAATTACGTAGGATATATGGAGGTTTCCTAAAATATGGGTACCCCAAACCATGAGATTTCCCATTCACAAGAATTTGGATGACTTGGATGACTTTGGGGTGCCACCATTTTATGAAACTTACATATACCCCCCAGTTTAGGGGACAATTTACAGGCAAGCCCTATATTTGATGCTAAAAACCCATAGTTTCCTGTTGATTTTCCCTGAAACCAATCCAATGAATAACTAATAGTATGAAAAACTAACATAACTATGGAAAATCACCATGTCTAATAGGTAAATCATCTATAAATGGTCAATTTTCAATAGCTATGTTAGTTTACTAGAGGATAATAGTATGAATCATGGGAAAACCTGGTCCAGGTCACCATTGGGGACCTCCGCAAAGCCACGCTCCGAACCTTGGTTTTTGCGGGGGAAAGGTGACTGTCATCTCCTCCAGCAATCCATGGGAGGTATGGGAACATATTGGAAGATCTGCTGTACTACAAATGGAGGTTTAGAACTAGGAAGATCATAGGAAAATAATATGGGAAGATCCACTACAAATGCGTTTATAGATGGAGAAAAATCATCGGAAGATATGGGAACATTTTGGTACATCCACTGTAAATGGAGGTTTTTAGATGGGAGGGTTGATGCGAACTGTAGAAATGGGGAATTTTCGAGCCATTTGCGACTGATTACCGGAGGATAGATATCGAGATATAGCATCCCCCAAGTTCGATGGTTTTGATGTAATCCCTCTACTTGTAGCACATAGTGATGAAGTACTTTGAACTACCATTTTTTTAAGGTTCGCTATATTGAAAACGTCCATGGTTTCCACCGGAAATGATGGATTTTCCATCCGATTTTCCACGTCCGTTGTCACAATGTCTGAAAATTCACTGTAGGGTAGCCGAAAATGTGTGCTGGAAAATACCCGACTCCTGATAAACACATGGTAGATGATGGCAATGGATTCATGTGTATTTGTTTGCAATTTTGATACTCAGACAAGCCAGGGAGAGAAGGAGTTCGCCCCAAACATGGATAAACATGATATTGGTATACCCCAAGATGTCAGTTTTCATGAGGACATTATTGTTGATGATTGTGTTTGCCATTGGATTCTAGGCATGCCTCCTTTTTGGAAAAAAAAACAAACAAGTTCTCAAACTGATTGTCTTTGCGAAAGTACCAAGCAACTTACTAGATTGGTCATCATAACTCCAACAACTATTTGTCCCTATCCCCATGGCAGATTTGCATTATGAAGAAACAACTCAAAGTCTGCTTCTTCAAAGAGTGAATGAGTCGGATTCTTTGTTCGAGATCCCCAGGAGGACTTGGATGGTGAAACCCATTGGGCTCCTGTTTTTGTTTCAACCTAAAGCCAAGATTTTCCGTGGAAAACCCACCATGAATGTAGATCATTTTCCAGGTTTCTCCATGGGTTTTCCACATCTTCCTGTTACAGGAGGCGATTTTCAGCGGTGAAAGATGGTCCCCACACCCCACACCGGCCATAAAATGGCTGGACCGAGGTCGCTTTCCAGTGATCCTGTGCCGACGCAAGGTGGGGCAACCAAACATGGCTGGCTGGGAAATCCCCAACTAAATGGAGGTTTGAATGGGAAAAATCATCTATGATGTCTCTAGCCAGCTTGGGTTGCAGACTTTTTTTTTGACTTCTCAGCTATAGCAGCTGATAGCAGCTGTATGTTTTTTATTCCAGCAAATCCACGATTAGATACGACTAGCCATGAGATTCCTGAATTCCCCGAAAATTGATCAGGCAAATTGACCAAACTGCACTGGTCTACTGGCACCCCATGTTTAAGCCAAACTCATATGGTTGCTGATAAGAAGATCCACAAAATTAGGACGGTGGACGGTGAACTGTTGTTGTGTGTCCTGACCCATTATCCTTGCCAGACTACCCTTCAGTGACCTCGCCTGGCTTTGGAAAATTACCGTTGAGACGTGATTGTCCTACATTCTTCAAGTAAAACAACAGAGATTTCCCGTTGTGTGGTGGGATTGTTGGAAGGTACCCAACACCTTCTCCTTCCAGAAAAGCCATAGGGGTCTGTCTGAAAACGGGTACCCCCAGAAATAAATTGGTACCCGTCAAAACAATGCTGTTAAGCTTCATTTTCTCCACTCAGTGGCTTTTTTTGGGGGTCAATCCCCGATTTTCAGACAGACCCGTTTTGTAGCCAAACATAAGAAAAAGCATGAGGTGAAACTCTTCGTGATGGGTCAGATGTTAGAAGATGACTTCATGCCACTCTTCCACATCAGAGGGATCTATGCCCCTTGGCTGAAGGGCCTTTGTTGCGATTTCATCAACACCCACGGTAGAATCTCGTGGGGATATCACGGGGATATAATATTGGAATATTCATGGGATAATGTGCTGGAATACCTACTTGGAATATTCCAATACCATATTATTCACGGATTTTTACCAGTATTCCAATATCATATCCCCATGGGTTAAACATCTTAATACCTACTTGGAGGATCCTCCCAGTCAACGTAACTGCTTCAGAACTCTGTTGATGGTCAGTCTCCGAACTAAGGTTATCCCATCATATCTAGTTATCGGTATAGGTTATAACCCCGATACTCACCTATTACACTTCCGGGGAGGATCCTCCAGCTACCAATGTCCTCAAACATGCTTGGCAATGGGGAAATCCCGCAACTAAATATGGGGGCTTCCTTAAATGGAGGTACCCAAAAATGGATGGTTTATAAGGGAAAACCCTACTAAAATGGATGATTTAGGAGTACCCCTATTTTAGGAAACCTCCATATTGACATGGGAAAATCATAACTGTAGCGGGGGATTTTCCAGCAAGGTTTGATGAGCAGAGTTTGAATAGAGGATACCGACTTGGATGCCAGCCGGAATGATCTTGCCGCAGTCGAATCAAACCAGCACAGGAGAAACATGTTCACTTAAGATTCTCTGCATAAGTGCAAGATTAGGAAACAATGTCATTGAAAACCATGCCAGCTTTGATCATGGATTTTTCTGTCTCATTTCTGTGGAAAGACTTACCACCTATTCCAGAATGATGTTTTTTTTTAAGGATATTTCAAAAACCATCACTGCGTAGAACGGGAATATTGTTGAAACATCCATATTCTATCTACCTTAGGACTTTAGGATGCTTATATAATCTTATATATTTATATAAGTTTATATTTATACATTCTATTTAGGTTTGCTGATCAAAACCATGGTTTCCTGATGTTTCCTGTCGATTTTTCATTCTCCAATCCGTTGAATCGGAAAAGCCACGTTTCCGCTGTGGACCGCCTGAGGGATCCCGGTGGTTCATGCTATCAAGCTTCATTTCGTTGGGGGATTTTCCAGCCAATTTCACCAGAAATGGGGGGTGGTATCAGTCCATTCAAAATTGGAGCTTCAGTTTTGGGTTGTAACCTCTGGTGAACTAACAGTTTGCTATTGAAAATGGCCATAGAAATAGTGGATTTTCCCATTAAAAATGGTGATTTTCCATAGCTATGTAAACGTTTACCAGAGGTTAGCCACATCGGTTTGCCATATTGGAGGCTAGTCATACCACTGGTCCACTAGGGGCTCATGGTGACTGGGTGACTATTCCATCAGAATTCCTGGTGTTTGATGCTGAAAACATGTTTTGTACCGATTGGTTTTATGGATAGGGGAACATTATTATCATACTAAGAATGATCATGATCCTGATCTCGATCATGATCAGAAGGATAATGATCATCACCATCATCAACATCATCATCACCATCATTTTCATCCAAAATGAGATCAAACCTTTACCAGAGATTTCATCCTGCTGGAAGTTTTCCCGAGGAAGGCGCTACAGTGCACCTTGGTTTTGCATCGGGCAGGATTTTATGGGAATACCTGGGCACTGAGCAGGCTGCCGCCTAGTAGTTGACTGACAAAAGCCAGACTACAGTCAGGCAACATGGATTATCCCTGAAGGCAAACACACATATAGGCACATTTGTGTTTTTTTTTCCCAGATGATCCCCAGAATCCCAGAACCGGGGGGAACATTTGCAGGACATCTCAAACATATTTGATTGTAAAAACAATGGATTCCTCTTTTGATTTTCCTCAACAAACCAAGCCATTCAGTGTCAGATGGGGAGGTTAATGCTTGAAAACACTGGTACCTCTTCTGTTCAGATCAAAATAGCTGTTGAAAATCTGAATGTACATCAAGTTCATCATCCCCCAAAACATGGTATTTCAGTATTTCAAAGGCAACTTGATCCACCCCCATATCACTTTATATATCCCAGCAAGATACCCATGAAAACCTCATTTGAAATCCATCCCAGATACTGTAAGCACTGTTCAAAATCCCTCTTAGTGGATGATTGCATCGCATCATGCTGATTATACCCTAACTGGGAATCCCGTTCTTAGCCAGGCAGTTTTGTAAGAGACGACATTTCGGGTTTTGAACGCTGCGCACTTGGGGGTGCATCCCACTTAGTAAGTACAGTATATCCATGTATATCCCTGATTAAGTCCTCATTATGTTTCTCATTAAAATCCCCAAGAAAATCATCGAATCCCCAGTTGAATCCATGCGCAGATGGGGTTGAAGTTCCTCATTATGTGTATAGATATACATATATATATATATGCGGACACACACACACACACACATACATACATACCTACCTACCTACCTACCTACATACATACATACATACATACACGATCCCTTTCAATCCCCACTGAAATCCACATTTGAATCCCTTTCAGTACGGTGGTACATATACTTATATATATAATTATATATATATTTATACATATATGCTACCTCCCCCCAAACGTCTACCATTTCTGTCCTTGTACCAATATGTATACATATATACATATAATTATATATATATATATATTATACCCATTTCAACCCCCCAGCTGCATCCTTCCGTGCGACCGCTGCAGGAACTTCATGCCAGGACAGCGAATCACCGAAACTGCGCTGTCGCCGAAGAGGAAGTCCTGGAAGAATGAAGGCCGCGTTCAGCTCGGGTCGACCGCTGGTTTTACCGGGGGTCACGCTGGTGTTGGTCTATCCCCTGAAAAGGGCATTGTAAATCATTAGATTATATAAACTACATTAGATTATATAAACTACTGGCATTGTAAAAGGGTGTTGGTCTATTATTCATAAACTACATTAGATTACATATAGTAATCTCCAAATAGATCGAATTTATAGAGATGTTGCCTGAGAAATATGAGAGACACATCATCGAACCATCCTGGTGCTGCCGCGTTTTCGGCATCTCGGGGTTGCTACAGACCTAGGTGTGGCAGGCGCCCAAGCCTGGCAAATCAGAGAATGGAGAGCAACGGAACAGCCTCGTCGTTGTCCGAAACGGAACAGCCACAAAATGGGTCTGAAAATAGGGTATACCCCCAATTACAGCAATTTCATGGGGATAATGAGGATTCACCTGGCTGGATTTAGAGGTACAGTAAATTTTCAGACCCAAATATGATCATCATGTCAAATGCTGGGGTCTCCATATTTTGCTCTTCAACACCCACGGTAACTCTGACATTTCCCCAGCCTCGCCCAGTGAATAGCTTCTTGGATGACTTGGACGGATTCGACGATGCCTCGACCGTCTTCGATTCCGATGAGGCCAGAATTCGGCCATGTTGATGATGGGATGACCATAGGCCATATGGAGGTTTCCTGAAGATGGGGGTATCACTGGATTGGTTGAAGGGAAAATTTACAGGAAACCATAGTTTTTCCCATGAAATATAGGGGTTTCCTGTAAATTTTCCCTTAAACCAATCCAATGAGGGTACCCCCAAATCATCCAAGTCGTTCGACCGTAGTATTGAAACCTATGGTTTGGGGATCCCCAGTTTCAAAATACTTTAAGATACCCCCCATATAGCATGTAACTTGACCACAACGATGCAATGGCCCAAGATCCACTTTCAGATGTACTGTCTCATACATGGCATGCAAACGTCCAAACATGTGCTGCCTCAAATTCCAGTGGGTTTGAAATGGTTTTGAATGCATGTTCCTCATTGAAGCTGTCCATTTGGGGTACACCCCATTCTGGGCAAAGCATCATGCATAGACCTGGGATGCAAATCGGGGAACTCAACTGGTCAAGACGTCTGGCGTGTTGCGCGAACTCATCATGTTTCTGATGCTTAGGATTGGGGAATCCTCCCAAAATTACTGCTTTGCTCAGATATGGCTTCTACATGCGTGGTTTTTGCTGGGATACTTCCAAAGCGGACAAAGCGTGATTCCCTCTTCATTACTCATATTCAAAATCACCACGATGGTGCATTGGATGATGTGTTTTGATCATGTCCGATCCAAGCAAAACTCTAACCATCTGGGTAAACCTGGTTGAGTAATTTGCATATTTTTGAGTTGTTGTTAACAGTCAAAAATCCGTTTTGCAGAGTATCTCAGTCGTCGTCGTCATCATCATCATCATCATCATCATCATCATCATCATCATCATCAAAGCCATTTTGATCTCCCGGCAAACCATCGGCTCTTACCGTAAGATTAGCCCTACTAGGGGATGCTGTTGACTCATTGCTGAAAGTGCTTGAAGACCAAGAGATCCCAGAGAATTCAAGTGGAATTACTGCGTGGAATGATTGGATATCCTACAGGATCCGACTGTAATTCAATCTCAATTCAATTGTAAGCATGGTTGCCTGGGGCGACCAAGGTTGAGGGATTTTGATCAACAAAAATTGTGATTTTTGATGATTTTTGTGGATCAGCAATAATTTTATTCAAGTGAAGCCGATTTGGAATCGTCGCGCCAACGAGCCAACGTGTCAACGTGACCAGGAACATGAGCGACACGAGAACTTCGCTCAGGCACTTTTCCAAAAAGGGGGGTGTTCACACCACATGGAGGACTGGGTCAAAACTGAAGGGGACCTCCACTGGGGATACTGGGGGACTCAATGGGGATGGCTTATTGGGTGCATTGATGACAGGCCACAGAAAGATCACTTTAAGGTTCCTTTTCTACAATATCCCCTGAATGCATTCACCAGCCCGGTCATGGCAGACATGAATGTAAGCAGAATTGTTGGCTTGCCAACCTCCATGTGTAGCACATTCAACTGGTGCGCTAGATCCATGTTTCAATTGGCCCAGTATGCTTTCATTCTCGTTGCAGACCGGCCACGCGTGATGTTTCTTCATTTTTTCAAATGGCGTTTTCACCAGATGAAGATTGGTTGTTCTGTCACCCTTCCTTGTGCGAGCTATGATCAAACATGCTTGCTTTATTGTAGTAGTGGCATACTTTTGCAGTCGTGCCTTGTGCCCAAACCGGGAACAACATGCGCATATCTGCCAACACAGAAGCCTACACCAATTGAACAGCGTACGCTTACTGAACAAGTCGGAGGATTTTAGCAGCAAAGTTGTTTGGGCTGCTTGGGCTTCCTGATCATGTCAGATATTGTCAGATGCTTCCACCATGTTTGGCCATGGTCATTTAAACAGTGACGATGCTTCTTACACTAACTGTGAAAAAAACATCGCATCCTGTCAAAGGTTGGGATAGCCATCCACAAGGAGTTTCTGAAATACCCCCCTGCATTTTGACATAGCTATGGAAAATTGCAATTCAGTTGGATGATTTTACCTAGTAAACAGTAAACATGTTTGTTGAATTTCCAGAGGATAATCGAGGTTGCAACGCATGAAGTCTCAGAGCTACCCATTGGGTTTAATCCATAAAACATGGGATTTAATGGGATGTTCATGGGGATACAATGGCATAGAATTGACCGAGACAATACGATAGTTTGGTGTGTCTGAACATGTGGTATTATGCCATTTGAATGGGGAAAATGAATGAACATGATGCAAACTCATGGGATTTTGGGGTGCTCAATTTTCACGCTGACGCAGAATGATGTTGAGGGGACTCTGTTCATGTTCTAATCTTTCTTCATGCAACGATCCTACTAGGGGTGTGGGTGAAATTCTGAGACCTCCAAGACTCCTGGTTTGGGTTATTCTTCTGAGATTTACGTATTCTCATTTTTAAGGTAGCAAACCACCCAGTCTAGGTCAATGATCGTCACAAGGAGGGAACATTGTTTGAGTATTTTACCTCTCTATGTACCTCATTTGAAGCCCCCTTGGTCCATCATGCCCTGTCAGTCCGCGCCGGTTAGCCGCCGGGAATCGATTCAGTCCGCCGAGAGAGCCAAGGCAGTTCAGTCCGCCGGGGTTGATCTGTGGGGAAACGGACCATGGGCATCCATGGTCATGGTTATCTTATGTTATCTTATGAGGTCTTGGGGTATTTGAAGACTTTCAAGATCCGTTTTCAGCATTTGAAAGCATGTTTGAGCAGTAAAGATGGCGATTTACTACGATTTATCCATTGAACATAGGGATTTACAGGGCTTTACCGAGGAAAATTTGGGATTGAGCGGCACATATTCTGGATTAAGTATAAAGATGATGAACACATGGGTTCTGGGTCAAAATTGAGCACCCCATGTTTTTTGATTAATACAAACAATCAATAGACCAACATCTGTGGTCCCCTAGGTCTTGTTGACCCATAGCTATATAGATCCGAGCGATATCTCCGGGAACTGGTTTCCTGGGGTGAATGGGACCCATCTGGTGGTGGCTGGATGACAATTTCTGAATTGAACGTGGCACATATGGTACCTGTTCAATGATTTTTATGACTCTTGGTGGTTGTTCTCAGTGGGTTCATTTTACCTGACCAAGGTCAATCTGGATAACCATAGAGACCACGTGTGACCAAAAACAATGTTTTTTTAATCAATCAGTCTCAGGACCTCACAAGGATCCCACCTAAAGATATGGTCAGAATGGAGAATCCATGAGAATCCCAGAATGACCAGACATGTCATTTCCATGACATAGGGAAAAAAGGAGAAATGAAAGCGTCACGAGACATGTTTCAAAAGACAAACCGATTTTTATTCTCCTGAAGAATATCCTTTTCATCGACCGGCTCGAGCCTCCTGATTTTCTTGGGGGGGAAGACACTGGAACTAATCAGGTTGCATGAACAGAGGGTAGCAATCTGAAGCGGTTGGTGGTGTGATGGGGCTCAGCTACCACGTCTTGGACTGGAGGGGTACGGGTTCAAACAAAGGACCCGGTGGTTCACAAAAGTGTGGAAGGAGTCACTCCGCCATTTGCCATTTGGGGGTGGAATTAACTTTTGCATTTGGAAAGCCGCATTCACAAATGATTTTGATGCACACAGGACTGGTCGCTCTGCCGTGGCCACGACAACGCCTCTATGAAGTCGACCAGTGGTTTTTGCATTGCTCATCCCAAACATTCCGATGCCAATCGAAGCTGCTTGACTCACTGCCATACGCTGAGAAGCGTTCAGGATTTCCCCAGGTCTACTTGTCCACCGTAGGTAGGTGACGAAGCCCAAGACGGGCGACGTTCGAACCAAACGTCGCGCGCAAAGGAAAGTGCGAAAGTGGTGGTTTCAAATATTTCGAACATTGCTCCCCCAATTTGGCTGAGAATCAACAATACATTGACTATATTTTGCATTGCAATAGTTTCTGTGCGAACCTTGGCTAGTTTAAGGCTTTACAGTAAATGCGTGGCCATTTTGACGGAGAGTATTTCATACTCAGCTAAATAGTTGATTTAGTTTTGCGTTTGTTATCTGCCACTAGTTTTTTCATCCTTGCTTTTGACTTAATAAAATAGTTAGTTAATTTTATTGCTTATCACGTTGTATTGTTATACGGGCCTGTCCAGAAATGGGGCGTGCCCCAAACTGGTCATTTTGACTATTTTGACGAAAGCTGGGAAAATGATGACAACATGTTGTATTTTTGGGGTAACCTCGTACTGGGGGATGGTCATCAAATCCATTGATAGGGATATATTTATATAGACATTGTAAGGAATCCGATTCATGACGGTGGGATGCCCATACTCCATATACCATAGAACTTGACCCTGGCACACATACTCTCTGGAAATCGAAGAAATAGCCTCGGGTGATTTAACAGTTAGCTATTGAAAGATGATATACCTCCTCAAAATGGCGGTTTTCCATGGCTACGTCAAAGAACCAGAGCCAGGCGGCAGACATCGCAGCCCGGAGGCTGGGGCTGGTTGCTGACAAATCCAGAGCCATGGCTATACTGTATCACATACTATATATCGGAATATATCGAGATCAATATATTGGGTGTATATATATATATATATATATGTTATGCATCTACATGTGAATATATGTATATACATGTATGTATGTATATATATATATATACAGATCCCATGAAGTCTCAAATTTGGTAGGTCTATGATTTTTGAACCATACCATGGCGGATGGTATTCTTCTATGCATATGGGTCAGACTTGCGGTACCAGTTCACAACCACAAACCTAAGCTCTTTTGACATTAATGATTAGATCATTCTTTTTAATTAAATGATCGTTTTCAGCCATGATTTTGAATACTGTGGTAAAGTCATGTCACAAACCATCCCCAAGGGTTCATGAATTGATGAGTATGTGACCCGTTGCTGGACAAATTGGTGATGGCCGATTCATCCTAGCTGAAATCCCGGATTGCTAAACCCTGGTTGATGAATTTGGGGGGTTCTTCCAAGCGATGATAACTTGCTAGTCGAATGCACCCTCCAATGATTTTTACAGCCTAGGGATGAATAAAATATGGGATTGACATCCCAATTGCAGAGTTATGGCTGGTTAATCGCCATGATCTTTCATGACATCTCCATATTGCTGATGATCCCTACAATAGGAATGTCTCAAAATAGGGGTGCCCCAAGCTTTGTATTTTTCAGCTAAAATGGCCTTGGGGCACTCATGGGCACCCCATCCTTTTGGGACATCCCTCCTTGATACTTCCCTAGTTGTTGAGACATGGGTTTGTCTGAAAATAGTGTGTACCCCCCAAACCATTGGTTTATCATCATTTTCATTCATTTTCCATATGAAAAAAAACCATCAAATATGGGTGTTTTTCAGGGTGTCCCCACATTTCGCCACCAAAACGCCAGGGCAAGCTCCCACCAAAACGCGAGGACTGGATCACGGGGATCCGAACCTGAAATGTTTTCATGGGGGTCTGGTGTTTCCTTCGCTGAAATTTATCTATGCGAAAGTCACTTGGAATCATCCCCCCAGTCACTGGATGCATATCTGAAATCACCAACTCATTTGTATGTTCGAAAGTTGTGAAATTTGAAATGTTGACCAACAATGACCAACATTGTCATGATTCCCTTGAAGAGTGGTGGCATCATCTATGGTCAAGCGAGGTCGCGTGTTGAACGGATCAGCATCAAACAACTGACCCGACATCCTGTTCAAACCAAAATAGTTTGTGCGCTGGATGTTAATGCCTCTAAATGATTCCCCAAAAAGGTATCTCATATTGTATACGAATGAATATGTATATATATATATATTAGTACATATCAAGGTTTGATCCATCACCGTATCAACCCTTGCCACATCCCTCATCAAACTTGAGTTGTTCATTATTCATGGGAATACCTCTCAACTGGCGTAGTTGCCCGGATATGGCAAAGGCATGCAAAGGCCAGTCCACATTTGTTCAATATTATATTGTCTATGGTAAGCCACAAAAAGATGGACATAGGTTCAATTGAACATCACTTGCAACTGTTTTGGAAATGCTCTTAGTCACATTTATCTTTGTGGGGCTTGCTAGGGAGATTTTCCATTGGCACATTGTTCCTTCCTTGAGGTAGAAATCTGTGAGAAAGGATCCCTTTGAGGGTTTGGCTGTACGATTTACACAGTCATCTCTTACCCTTGCCCTCAACGACATCGACACCAAATGAGCAGTGTTCAAGATCGGTTTGTCATTCCATTGCAACGGTTGGTTAATAGGGATTCCCCCAATTCATTGTGACAATCCACTGTCATGATTCGTACACTCCCGGAACTAATCATCAACCAAGGCAGGTTTTGACCACTGCTGAAATAGCTTGGTGGAATGTATTGAGCCCGTTCACATCCAATTGGAAATCAAGCTTTATATAGAACATCTTACAGACTCCAGGTAGCCTCTGGAAGTCTGACCCAGTGAAAATGGCCCGTTTGTAGATGGTTTATTGATTTCTTAGATTGCTAGAGGGTATATATATATTTATATGTGTGCCATTGTTAACTTACACGGTATATGGAGTTTGTAGCTGATTTCACTTCCTTGATCATTTTCCATGGCAAACTGTTAGTTTAGCAGAGGGTATGTGCTTGAAATGACGGCCCGAACCATCTCGGACGGCAATTTTTGTGACTTTATGATCCTGAATGATCCAAGTGTGTTTTGTTTTTACAAAAAGGGACTCAAGAGATGCTTAGTATACAATATTCTGTGTTAACACAGTATATCTATACATATAATGTGATTGTTTGTATACAATGTGATGTTTAACGGAAACTTGTTATCCCACGATTAAATTGTTCAGATTTCTTCATGTATGCTATTACACGCATATTTTGTCATGTTTTTCCTTCTTTTCCGTTTTTAGTGTGTTGTTTACATGTTGATAGACGTACTAACACGCATATTAACATGCATAGACATACTGATAGATATATTGATACACATATTGATACACATGCTAATACCATGTCAATACACATATTGATACACATATTAATGCACATGTTGATACACATACCAAGGAACATACTAATGTCACACGTGTTGACACACAGATATACCATGACATATGGATAGGTAGATCAATTGATAGATGATCAGATAGACAGAACCATACATGATATACATGAATGGATTGATTTGTGGATAGATAGACACAGAAGCACAGATAGATAGCTAGATAGCTAGATAGATAGATAGATAAATAGACAAATACATAAATAGATAGATAAATAGATAAATAGATAGATTCATGGATTCATACACTCATAGGTTCATTGAATTACATCCAGTGAAGTAGAATTAGCCAGATAGATCCAGATAGATCCAGTTAGATACCGCAGGTCATTGTACATTCATATAGAGGCGCTTAGATACACGGATTGACAAACCCAGAGAGATATTTCCGATAGATAGATACAGAGATGATACAGATACATGGGTCGATGCACATAATGAAACAACAACTGTATAGTGATATATCAATCCTGAATAGAAACAATGGTAAATAATATTGATAGATAGATGTATATAGATGTATACATATTTATGCCTACTGTCACTACTAGCGTATATCCTAGAATTACGTGTAACTCGCGTTATCTATCTATCTATCTATCTATCTAATCTAATCTAATCTAATCTAATCTAATCTAATCTAATCTAATCTAATCTAATCTAATCTAATCTAATCTAATATCTATCTATCTATCTATCTATCTATATAATGTACATATATATATATATATGGTATATAGATAATATATTGTATACATATATCATATGTATGTACAGTACATACATGCATGAACATTCATATTAGACAAAGAGAACTGTGTGACTCTAAATAGCTCACCTCCCCTGATTTCCCCCCGCAGGATCAGCATCCGAAGCAGCACGGGCCGAAACAGCATTGGGGGCCGAAGCAGCGTGGGCCCCACCACCAGCCGAAGCAGCGTGGGCCCCACCACCAGCAACCGAAGCAGCCTGGGCCCGACCAGTGCCCGAAGCAGCTTACGAAGCATGGGCGTTCAAACTACGCCTCAGGCTGGAGACGGCTTGAAAATGGGGAGTCAGGATTTATGGTTTGTGGGACAATTATGGAGTTGGAACGGATGAAGCTGTCTATGAAATACCAGATGACTGGGATGATAATCCAGACCTACCACAATTATATTTGGTGAACGGAAAGGTACCAGGGCGGTGCATTTCCATCTCGCCGAATGCGAGGATTTCAGCAGCAATCGGTAAGCCAAATGGGACAACCAGCCTTTGGATGTTGATTCAGTGGCAAAATTGTCGCTCCTTAACTCCTTAACAAAAAAACGCCACAATGGAAAATCAGTCATTGATCCTCAATGGTGGCGGCTGAAAGATTGGCCGCGCCCATATGAATCGGCATTTTGAATTGACTATGAATAGTTCGCACACATTTTGGAGAACCAACGTGGCTGAAGCGTCCCCAATTCTGAATCTATGAGACAATTTTGAATTTGTATTTATATGCATGGGGAATATTTGAAATATAAATGGACAAATAGAGAGGTTTCGCCAAGACACCAACAATCTTCCAATGAAATCCAATCGGTTTGGCGTTAAACGTAGACCTTTTTTTACACGAATCATTGATGTTGGACTCGTAGAGCCCCCAAACCATGGGCTGAAAAGTGTGACATACATGAATTTACCGATCGAATTAAGGATCTAAGCATCAGAGATAAGTATTTTGCGCATGCATATTTATCACCATTTTAGTCATTTTTCTCGTTAAATTAATGAGGATAGAGCATCAAATTTGGAAGTACCCATATGCCATATGCTTTATGCACACACTAGAGTTCGGAACATTAACAGTAGCTCAAACATGACTGAAATGCGGGTATAAGCTACTGCTGAGGTGCCAATGTTATGGTGATACCACTTTCTTCTTGTCGTGGAGAATCCCCTCGTGATGGGAAAACCTCCATTCTCAGTTGGAAAATCATTTATACGTGCAAAAAAAGAACACATTTCCATTCCCAAGCTCGATTGCCAGAGGGCATTCCTGTGGCATGTAGATTTCCAACGATTTCCACCCTTCATTTGGATCCATGTTAGGGAAATTCTTGCCATAAATCTTGGTGAGTACCTGGAACAATGGTAGTTCGATGATGTTTCCCGGCTAATTTTTCCAGGTTTCCAACTTTTTGGCATCTTTTTTGGGGCTGCTATAAACGAACCATGTCGTGGCATCATCAACAAAGGACCGGGCTGGAAATCAACAACACTTCTGTGGCACCCTCCAACAAACACACATGGTCGAGTCAGCAAACTTGGGGGTTTTCACTATAAAAAAACTTGGCTTTTTTCATGTTTTTCCATGGGGTTCCCAAGGGTTTTCCATGGTTTTCCTTGGTTTTCCTATGGTTTTCCCATGCTTTTCCCACGGTTTTCCACCGGGAAACCCCTTCCACGGTTCCATTCTGGTTTCGCCAGGAGCCTAAAAGGGTGAAGCTGCCACCCGAGCCGATCGCCTGGGACATTCCAAGTGAACGTCCGGCCGGTGAAGAGGTGGCCTCGATTTGGGGATGGGTCAAAACCTATGAATTCAATTGAATTCATCCATTTGAGTGGGATTTTTACATAAATCCATGTAAATCCCAGCTATTTTGATGTGAACAGAAGGTACCAGGCTTTTGACGAACATAGCCTTTTCGGGATTTATTACATCAATTGGCGGCCAATCTTGAGATTGGGGGAAGAAAAAAAGGGGGAATCTCTCCCCACTGTATCTTGAAAGACATATAAAGACATATTTCAACATGTGAATGCGGAAAAATAAGGTTTGTACATGGTTCAAACATGGTGGTTTTCTTGTTTGTGAATCATCAACTTTTTTGTTTCGGGGGCCTGAAAGATCCCAGCATGGCGGATAACCACCTGGTACCTGGGTTTTTACATCAGATGTTTCGGCTGTGAATCATCCTATCCAGATCGAACCAGGACCAGGAAGGAATGGTGGTTTCCCCATCAAAGGAAAGAATTTTGTTTAGGCAAAGAATGGTCGAGTGGCTGTGGATAGTGAAACAGCCCAGAAGACGCTGCGGATCGCATTCATGTTTGGCTCCCTTAGTGGATTTGGTACCGTGATTCTTATAGACTTAGGCCATGAAATGTTCAATGGTTTGACAACAGCGATCATAGAGAGAAATCTGGCAACACCTGCCTCAGAAGCTCTTTAAAAGCATTACCAATGCCAGATCCGAGGGCTGAGTAGCCAACAAAACGAGTCCATGGGAGCCCAAACATGTTGGTTAAGTTGTGTTTAGGATTTTTTCCTCTCATATTTGGAAACATATATATTGTGGTTTCCTATCCAAGTCTGCCAAAATCCCTGAAAATTGGTCTCGATCTGAATTTGAGTGAAACTTGTGGAACCAGTATTACTGGTCACTGACCATTGGCCGATGTGTAATGTGTGTCATAGGTATTCGACCAAGTGATCAAATGTGATCAAACATGGGTATTGGCCCAACTCAAATTTGGATTCAACAAAGGGTCAATTACCCTCTGGTTATTTAACATAGCCATGGAAAATGGTTAATTTTGGATGATTTTCCCATACAAACCTCCATTTATGGGGGATTCTCCATGGCTATGTTAAATAACCAGAGGGTAATCTGTATGATTTCGATCGATCTCATGTATGACGGGAAGACGACCTCTATCGGTTCCTTGAACTCAACCAGCTGGCTGGGATTGCAAAAAATGCAGATTGGTTATTGCTGGCTATTTTCTTTCAATATAAGTTATAAGTAATGTATAATATATATATATATAATACTTATAAATATAAATAAAAAAAATCATATACATACATTATACGTCTTTTCAGAATATACAGAGCCCGTACGTGTATTCTGCGTACGGGTGCTACATAACACCCCCATTGATTGCTTCATTTGAAGTTTTGTGGGATGAGAGTTTTGAGGATGGTACGATGGGTGAAGTTACAATTTCAGTCAACTTCCTTCAACATCACCATATCATATCACTTCGTCATTGATTCATATCCCCGTTTCAACCCATTCCCGGCTGAAATGAGATACTACCACAAGACACCCTGAACAAGAAACATAACAAAAAAATATCCAGAGTTTCCGGCTTGTTTGTCGTATGTTTGACAGCTTCCAGGGCGCCGATATTCCGGCATCCAAAGAGTGTATCTGGGATCTCTTCAGGACCTGAGACTCCAATCGGCTTTGGGATTTCTGGGTTGATAGAGTTTAGAATTATAGTGTGTTAAACTCAATAGTCAACCATCCCAAAAATCACCGAAAATGGGTTGATACACCATCCCAAATAGTAGATTTATTCTGGGTTTACCACATCAATTAAACACCATGAAAGGGGGGGACATGGCGATTGAAGCTTTCAGATGAAGTGAACTGATTTCCAATTCTGCAGATCCAGTCAGCACATGTTGGGAAAGGCTATACTGTATCAAGAATCCCTTGATTGGCACAGGACATGTTGGACTGGATAACCTGGATTGGCAATGGAATCCACTCCCCCTCAAAAGAGTTCAAGAGGACACTCGTTTGCCAAAACCCTGTACCCCACTATTTCACATCAACATAGCTGGAATTTATGGATGTACATCCACCTCAAAATAGTATTTACCTAGAAAACATTAGAAAACCCAACTATGCGAAATTTTTGTAATGGGCTGATTTTCAGAAAAAAAACGTAATTTCCAGACCAAAAACGTCATCACGGGTGAAACATGTAATTTGGGGTTTTCACTGTTGTGGTGAGCAGCCCGTTCTGATCCCACAAAGAGCATCAAAGAGCTAGAAATGGAGTTTTTGAAGGTTTGTCTTGGGCAACCAAATTCAATTGATAAAAAATGGCATCAGGTGAATCAGGTGATCAATGTGAACTCTCGCAGTCTCCCTGGCCCTCAATAGCAGCAAAATTTACTGGCCGGATTTTTTCCGGAAATTTCCGCCATTTTTCCGCGGCTTTCTGCCATTTCGACGCGCATTTCCACTATTGTGTTGGACAGGCTTTGGGGCCCAAAACTGATTGTTGCAAATAACAAGAGTCCCGTGGGTCATTTATAGAGTTCAATCAGGTTCGCACGTGGCAAATGCCCCTCTAACCCACGTTTCCTGGCATAATGAATCCTGGTATACTGACAAGGTGCAAATTTAAGCGAACACATGACACATTCCAACAAATTTTGAAAAAAAAATAACACGTTTTTTTGGCGCACTTGTCCACCAAAAAAAAGGCATGAAAAAAACATTGTTTTTCGTGAAATGACTGCAATTTTGCATACTTACGGTTTACCAATTTAAAGATATTGATCCATAAACATCCGCATTTTTTTCGAGCGCCAAAGGCACAAAAAGGAAGGGCTGTCGATTCTCGGAATCCTTTCAACTTAGATGTGCATCCCCGATCCAACTGCCGTGTGTATGATAAGAGGTTGCACTCGCATTCTAGGATTCACCCCATGTTTTTTATGTTTTCTCCAGCGAAAAAAGGGGGACTTCGCCCGTAGACACAGCCCGCTGACGTGCCAAGGTGCATTGCTGAGCCCACGCTCTGAGCCCGCGACCCCAGGGGCCCCCGCCCGGGGTCGATCAAAGAGTCTATCGCTGTGAGGCCTTTCATGGCTCTCTGGATTCTTAGTATTGTAATTGGTGGTGTCATGCCACATTTACTAACAATGGTGGTACCCCCAAATGTTCAAATGTCGAGGAGATCCATAAAATGTGGTTGATGTCGCCCGTTGGCGTTAAAAACTGTTTTTTCAAGATGTGCTGGACTCCACCAATCAGTGGCAGAGTTTTTCAAAAACTGCCTGCTTTGGATTTTTTTTTTGATGCCCCAACTGCTCGTGATGCATCGGGAGCACGCATTGGCGTCCACAGCGCGGCAGGACGATGTCTTTTTTGGGTTGGTCCCAACTCAAAACAGGTATTGGTGGGCTCTTATCCCTTTAGATCAGGGCTGCAACCATTGTTGACGTTGTTTTTTTCTCTGAAAAACATCACCTTGCACTGGGCTATAGACCTATACCTGGTTCATTGGGAAGCATGTGAATGGAGATGGACTGCAGATCTCTCCAAACAAATTCGAGAAGAGAATAGAAAAGAGGTTTTCAAGCGATGTGGCACAACTCTGAGTCAACCAACTGGGTACATGAATGCTGCATTGTTGTCCGCCATGGGGATCCCCATATTAAATGCTATATATACACAGCAAGATTATGATGCCCAAACCATGATGCCCTGGCGAGGAATTGATGTCTTTGCAATGTATCCAAGATAGGCCATAGACTGGGCCCTTGGCCAGAATGCTGTGGGCGCCTTTTGTTACCCTGGAAGAGCCCGACTCTTCCAGCGGGTCAATATATAGCCACCTTGGTCTCCATGGATGAGGGAAAGCGTTGGAACTTTGCAGAGATGATTTGAGGGAAGAATTACAGGCTTTTTGCATCGTTTTACCATCAAATGTGGTTGATTCCCATGAGTTTATTCGACATTCTCTTTTCAAGGATTGAGAGAAGTGGGTCAACGTCAGAATCGGTCGAACAGGCACAATTAGTGCGAGGAAAAACGCGTGACATCATCTGCCCCCTGTTTGGCACTCTTTGGCCATTGACTGATATTGGCATTTGATGTGTGACCCATACTTGTGAGCATTCTTGTGAGCAAAGCATGTTGACGTGGGCAAACGTGCTCACCAAAACTGGTGCAACACCTCCAAGAATATCCATCCACAGATCATCAGATGGCAAGCAAATGTTATCAAATATACCCCATTTACCGAGTGGCTCAGCATTCAGATCCATTCCTTGAGGATGTGAAGATCCACCAGGACTCCCAAAAAAATGTTGGGATGTCTCCTTAAGGTTTTACCTCGATCCATTGGTGCCCCAATGCTCGAGCTTGTCGAGCAATTGATTCTGAAAATCTTGACCTTTTTTTAAATATAATGCGGCGCAGCGGTGATCTGAGAGACATGGTAGGCATGAGGTTATCTCATATTGAATATTGTTGAATGATGTTGAATGAACAATGGCCCAAAGCCTTGCAGATAATTGTTTCTACAGTCCTAGCATGGGCCGCTCTTCCAAGCCATCGGGGGAAGGTGTAAGACCTATGATGCCAGATGTGTTTCGGCCTCCATGGACAAGTTTTAGGACATCTTAGGGCTTGGGACCCCACTCATTTGTGAGCTTCAACCCCATCTCGGGTTAAAAAATGACGCAGCATCATATTGGGATTTGATATTATGCTCTAGTGACTTGATGTTGATTTTCCATGATCATTGGATTGGCTTAAGGGAAAATTTACAGGAAACCTCTATATTTGATGGGAAAATCCATGGTTTCCTGTAAATTTTCCCATTAACCAATCCAATGACATGATTTTCCGATAGGATCCATAGGGAAAGGAACATATTTTTGGGAGAACTAGCACGCTGGGTATCCTGGGTCCGTCCCAGATCGATCGATTTTTCACGGAGCCAAAAATACGGCTGGTGTATACCAAGTACCAGGTATTCAAATACCCTTCAGTGTCATCATGAGAAATATTGGAAGTTCCCATAAAAAGCTTAGGCTTGTGGGTTTCTAGATATGAAGTTCAAGAAACTCTTTCGATTTTCCAGCCATGTTTGATGACCGGAGGGTATTTTTTCATTAAAGATGTCAGCTATGGGGAGGACATTTCACAGTATCAGTGCAAGTATCAGTATAAGTCTTACACAATGACTTTATCGTTCTTGTCTTTTCCTGCCATAACCCCCAGGTTTTGCGACAGCTGGCAGCACTGGCAACTCAAAATTACCAGCAGAAACTCTCTGCCAAATGCGCCGGTCAAATCAATAAGCCGAACTCGTCGGTTTGCGACGAATCAGTCTCTCAGGTTGCTGGTGAAGCGCATGAAGGTCGAGTGTCCAGCGGCAAATGGCGATGCCATGTTCGGCGTTCTGTCGAACAAAAAACCGCAGTGTTTCAACCGCTTGGAGTGGTCCATCTCAGTACCTAGGTAGAATTATGAAAAGGCCCAGAGAACCATAGATTCTGGTGTTTTTTTTTTGGTATTTTGACAGATATCGAATTTTGAGTTGCGGCGCCTGGAACCTTTTTCGTGGTTGGTGTATGTTGACCACCACCCCTGATAAAGATGCTGGTCATCCCCGACATGACCCCGAAAAACGGTTGTTTGAACAGAAGAGTCACCAGTTTTTTGCCAAACAAATGACGAAACCACTGCTACGTGAAGCTGAACCCACACAAGATTCACTGTAGATCGCATAACTGCAAAGAAACACATCATTTTTCAACAGCACAAGATTGATTGGCACAGATCAAGACCAAGACTGGGCAATTCTCCTATATACTGTAACTGTACCTTTAAAGTTTGTTGATCCAAACAATGTACCAGCCAATCCCTGGGTGAAAACAGATGTTGACCGATAGGCAAATGACACTATCACCATGGACATGCTTGATGAATTTAAGGGTACACCCTCAAAGGTAGCCCCCAGCGATATCAAAAAAGGAGCCTTAGCATGCCTTTGCGGAAAACTCACCAGCATGAACCAACAAACTGATGGCTCAAATGGCTCCTCATCAAACCCAGCAAAAGCAGCCAGCATGAAGCGAGCCTTCAAAGCCCTGGACACCGCTGTCGAGTCTATGCTTAAAAATTAACGATGTTGTTAATGTTGTTTAACATTAAACTTCAATTTAAACATGAATAGACATCTCATGTTTGTGAACTATGTTTATCATTTTTTTAACTTTGATTTCTGGGATGGATCAATGCACATGATTTTGACGTAATTTTCTCACAATATCGGACACAAGTTATCAATATAGTCTCAAAATTCATCTACCAATTCACAAGTTTTCTGAATATTCTGAATGACCATAGCCCGATACAGCCCGCGTACCCAATGACCTCTCATTTGGGGGTATTTTACTCCAGGGACTGAAAATGATCAGACATGTGTCTATGGATGTCTATGGTCTATGGCATTGGTTTTCCATATCCACTTGTCCTGTGGCTTTGATGATCAGCGGCGTACAGGGCTGTTTCAAAAGATGATCATGATGTTCAAACATTCTTGGGCTTGTCAAGAATGCGGGGTACCCCGGTACCCCATCTATTCGCCGAACAGACTAGAAATGACAGTCCCATATTTTTTCGTGGCACTGGGTCAGTCGATTTCTGGATCCCAAAAAATGCATTGACAGAAAGCATAGCGGCCATTGAAGCAGTGGTGTCCTGGTTATTCCATGTTATTCCATGGTTTGAAATGGGTTCGTAAATGGTCCTTTCTATGGAGAAACTGAGTATAAAAAAGACCACTGGATCTTAGAGCTAGCCTATTTTTGGACGAGGCCACCTGTTCTACGTGATCCGTTTTAATTGCATGATTTGTTGGCTTTCTTTTTTTAGGGGGCTCAATCACAGCAATTATCGGAGATGGATATTTTAAGGCCTCGCCAAGCTGAAATTAGTTTGACATGCAAGGACGTTTTGACTGTTCTTGCCTGGCTGCACGGCTGTGCCAGAGGCCGCTCGTGCGTTCAGTTTGGATGTTGCAAAATCCAGCTCAGCTTGGCTCATTCAACCACAACATTGTGTGTGTGTGTGGCAAATTGAATACATTACTTTACATTGCATTACATTACATTACAGTGTAGTTCATTATATATAGAGTATAGTACATTGCAGTACAGTACAGTACGTTGCATACATACATTTGATAGATACAAACATACATGCATGGATTTGTATCTACGTACAATGCACGTACTGGCGTTCATACCTAATATAGCAGAACAGTACATTGAGTTGCATTTCATTAGATTGGACTACATTACAAACACATTATCTTATTATCTTTTTTTTTCGAGAAAAATACCATCGTGGATTCTCCAACCTACTTAGCTTAATTACTGATTTTACTTGACGAGTATATCTATCTGGGGATTGAAACGGCCAACGATATATATATATATATATGGATGGCAATGGATCAACGCCTTTCTCGTATCGTATATTTGGGTATAGTGTTTCGAGGATGGTATAGACGGTATAGATTATGTTTTCACAATGTTTTCCCCGTATTTTGCAGGTTTCCAACTTTTCACTTTTCTATCTTCGGGCTTGCTATAGATTAACATCCGTCCATATCAACCCGTAAAAAGCGTTGGGGTGAACAGGCGGCTGCAAGGTGCTGCACCGCGAAATGCTTGTTGGTCAAAAGGGAAAAGAACGTACAGAAAATTGATTGTACAGCTATAGTTTGATAGAATCTATAGAATTTATTGTTTTGTTGTTTGAATTATAGTAGAGAAAGTGAAGTTTTGGTACAAATGAAACATTTTTGTAATTAGAACCATAGTTTTGTAGAATTGACTTACAGAACATCAATACTAGTTCGATAGATTTACCAGAACAAAATAGAATTCACCAAACATGAACTGTGCACCAACTTCGCCACTTGGCTATGGTAAACCGGGGCCCCACTATACCCCGGAGTGGTGCCGCATGATGAGCCGCAGACTGGTGCGAGACACATCCGCCCCCTGTGCTTCTGACCCCATGTGTCTCGTGGATCGGGATTAACATGGCGGCCTTTGCCCGCCCGACCCATCTTTTTGCGAGGGTGAAAAACTACGAGTGAAGCAGACGCGAGAAATGACGTCGTTTGACCGGAGACATAGCCCATATATATATATATACCCCATAGTACAGGGACTGTGGAATTCACCTGCTAGGCCGCGACTAATCGTCTCTATATGCCTAGAGGGGAAAAAAATGCCCCATAATTATCCATCCATATCCTATAATTTTGAAGAGGGTTTTTGAAGAGGGTTTACTCAACAGGGACATTATTTTTCTTGGCACCCACTGGAGGAAACTGGGAAAATCCCATGCTGATCCTGGCAAACACAGCGCCCAGCATGTTCAAGCTATTACCCTAATCAAACATAGGTGGACCCCCCCTACAAATTACGGTTAAAGTGGGAAAATCATCTGTAAATGATGGATCTTCCAGCAGGTTTGATGACCGGAGGGTATCGTTTTCAAAACCATTCGCATATTCTCATCCGAGGCAAGCTGTTTTTAGGCAACATCTTGAGATGTGAACTATATACAAGGGTACGGTTTTTTGTTTGACACACAATCATATGTTTGGCTTAATGATGCTAAATTGCAATCAGTCACCAATCTGACAGAAGTTGGGTTTGGTGGTGTCCCCTCACCAACCACAATTTGACGTGGGTTTGCCACTAAGGTTGTTGGACTTTAGCCACATGAGTGAAATGGCAATGTTGGACATTCGCCATGGACCCATGATAGGTCATGGACATCCGTTGATAAGAAGTATTAACCAGAAATGACCCAGTGGTTTCAAACATGCTATCCCATTTAGAATCATTGCCCACACTGACCTATATTTCTGCATACTTTGAAAGCACCAACCAGATCATGCTGAATGATCACACAATGACAGGCTGAATGATAAAAAACCTCACTGGCTGACATCACCATTCATGATGGTTGGTAAGGGAAGCTATCCAAAAATTGTTTTACTTCAGTTCAGGTCGGTGAATTGTTGTAATTCAGCAGCAATACTTTGCGTTCCATGGGTGCTGAGATGAAAGCTGATGATCTGAAGTACTAAGTAGTGATAGGAGAGTCGGTTCGCACTACTTACTTAGAATCTCTGGAATATACTGGAAATATACCAAATTTATCCCTACTTGCTACAACATTCACATACATCATACATGCGCTTAGTCCTGCAACTTCCGGGTCATCCTAGTATGTCGGCCAAACATTGTTTCGTTTTTTTTTGTTTTTCTTTCACTAGAAAAAAACATGGACTATGGTGCTAGTTTTGGACCAACCTAGACATGTATTGAAAACTTGGGTACCTCCTCTAGCAATAGAACTTGGCAACGGACAAGTTCACTCATGTCTACCTATCAATCACCACATCAGAACATAAGTTGTCCGGGATTTCCAATTGCCATGTTTGGAGGGTAAACCTGTTTGATCCTTTTTGGCTGAGTTTTGGGTCCGGATTTTTGTCCTTATCTGACCTGCTTGGACAGCTCAAGAGAAACAACAGCAACAATCATTGGGTTGGCTTACGGGAACATCTACAGAAAAGCATGTGAGCTTTTTCCCTTGGATAGAATGATAGAGGGGTTTCCAGTAGATGTTCCATGTTTTTCATCCATGATTCTGAGAGAATCAGCGACAATGAACAAATGATCCAAGATTAGATAAAATTGGCTAGTTGTTCATTGTGATGAGAGATCCCATTGCCCTTTGATAAACTGACAGAGCTATTGAAAATCATCATGTTTAAGTTGATAAACAGGTACATCAACTATAAATGGGCCATTCTATGCCATTATCAATAGCTATGTTGAATAACCAGAGGGTATCCATTCTTAAAGGGCCAAAAAAAAACGGTGCTTCCACCGGTCCCCCGCAGGGTCTCTGTTCCTGAACTTCAACTCGTAGAGGCCGTGGGTAGCTGATGTGGCCATTGTGTGATGCAGATGTTTAGTACCATGTTAGTAGAGTAAGTGCTTGAGGATTCTGGTCTTTGCAGGATTTTGCCTAAGATTCATGGGTAATCGTAATCATGTACAGATATATCATATCAATTCATATCTAATTCTCTCTGAGATGGAAACACGATCCAAGTCCCGATCAACCCGGGGTCGTTTTTTCGACCCGTCCTGGCACGAGTCGAGTTTCAGAGGGCGCCATGAGGGACCTCCCCGGAGGTCCCCGAAATTTCGAAACAGCCGTAGAAACACATGGAGCCCATTTAGGCAACCACCACGATGTGTTTAGAAACATCGTACAAACATCCCGGACAGTGATAAACATAAAGACTCCATTTGATGTCATGGATCTAGCTTCTTGAATTAAACTCATGTCTTGAGATTTAGATTAGCGTGTGAGCACTGAATGATGTCTCCATTGAGTTCAATTCCCATTCCAGTTTGGGAATTTGAAATTCGCAATGCCCCGAGGATGTTAATGTACCACATCATTTCTGGGAATCCAAACCTGTCAATGGCAAATTGGGGACATTTCTCTTCTCAGCGGAAAATCATCCATGCATAAATCTGGATGAAGTGGAATGACCTCACTGTGACATCACTGGAATGATGGTTGTGAAGGAGAATCCCCAAATGCCCTTACTTCAGCTATTTTCATCTTAGTAAATTATCATACTTCAGGCAGACATGTCCCATTGTCCATTAAAGCCCATGATCTCGAATTAAATCTCCATTGTTGGTGGTTCAATTCCATTTCATCGATTTCAGTGAAGAAATTCAGCCAGATAATGTAAAGATAGATGTAAACAGGTGATTTTCACGAATCTTCCATTGCCAGCTTGATTTTGTTGTTGGACATGACATGGACACCAAATCTCGGCACACTTCTAGGATGAAATTTGGGTGGTAAAACCTCCAACGTTCATTCCTTATTGTGGGGTTGTCTGCAAATATGATACCCCAAAATCCCCTGGTTTACTTCCTTATCCCCCTAAATAGAATGGCTTTTTGTGGCGGTTGTACTCCATTTTGAGACACACCCATGTGTTCCAATAGTGGAACCGGTGATCTTCCACGAGTTCCACTGCCAACTGCCTCTGCTGCATTTGAGCTCACGAAAGGAGCACCCTTTTAAAACCTCGGCCGGGGCGGCATTTGCCACCTCGGAGCTGAGAATCAAAGCAGCTGTTTGTTCCATGGCAATCTGGGACATCCTGAGATTTCATGGATAAATATTGTGATATAAATATATGGATAAATGGTCATTCCAAAGGATAAAGATGCATCAAAACAGTGGATTGTCCAATCGACATGGAGGCGTTCGTGCCAAGTCACTGGACCACCTGAAGCTGCAAGTTTTCGTTTTTTGGCTCCCAAGTACAATTACATACGATACAACAAGCATCAACAAGCCATGAAAACATATGAAAACCGTGTTTCGCAAAAGCAATCCATTCAAACCCGTTGTAGTAAGACGTTGGAATCGGATGTGTGCCACGCCATATCACTGCCGTGGTGAAGGACCGAAGAAACTATGGCCATGTGACATGGTGAAGATAGCCCAGAATTGAACACGGCACTAGATAAATCAACTGATATGGTAGATGTATATATATATACTCTCTATACACCGTGTATCTATAATATAATATAATATAATATAATATAATATAATATAATACAATACAATACAATATAATATAATATAATATAATATAATATAATATAATATAATTTAATATATATATATACACATATATATATATACACATTTATTTATATATATATATATATATGTATATTTATATTTATATTTGTATTTATATTTATATTTGTATTTATATTTATTATATAAATATGTATATACACACACACTGTATACACATATGTATACACTGTATAGTCATCCTGAAGATATGGACATGTCACAGAATCCTCACTTGGACCATTCCATATTCTATCTATTCCATAATTATATATATATATATGTGAATCTATGGACATAATATACGTGTTTTCATTAATGCGGTACGCCATTGTACACCATGGTACACGTGAGTCATTGGGTAAACGAGGTACGGTTCTTGCTTGTGGGCTCAGAAGGTTTAAAGTTAATGTTTATATTTTATATATGTTTATATATATATATACAGATATGCATAGCTATGAATGGATATGAATGGAGGAATAGTGCGATCCAAGCTTTGAGGTGCCTCAAAAGACATCCTTCTCTAGTCCATTCGAGGAGTAAGCACTCGGTTTCCCAACGGATATCCCCGTGTCTCTGGACAGATCGAAAGGACACCCCTGGATAGATCCGTTTCTCTCCGCGCCTTCACCTTTGGCGCAAAAAATCCTGCATTTGTTTGAGTATTTACAAACATGTTTAGTGCTCCAATTCTTCGGCAAATAAGTTGGCTGCCATTCCCCGCATTTCATCCTGTCGAATCAATGATATTGTCCTTTCTGCTTTTTCCGGAACAGACAATCACATCGCGGTGTTTTTTGAATTCTCTTGCATGGATTGCCTTTCGTGCATGGATCCTGTACATGGGCAGCCAGGGTTTCTAGGAGACATTCAAGATGAAAAGAGGGGAGGAGATTAGCATCAATGTATACCGGGTTCTAGATTGTTTCACCCCCTATTCTTGTAGGTTCTATAGCCATTTTGGGTCATTTTGGTTGATGATACGTGGATATATAGATATGACATGATATGTATAATATATATATATATATGGATAACACGGGGTATACCCCTGAAAATTCACGGGTGAATCATCGCATCAACCGCATCAATTTTGGGGCAAAAAATCGGCTGTATCCTCCATTTTCAGACGCACCCAAAGCACATTCTGGTTTTAACGCACATATTGTAGATCCCATAAACGCTCCTCATTTCGTGGTGGTTTGCCCCCATTGTGCTTGTTGAAGCATCCATCATCTCCCACCAGTCGGGACGCCGCAGGAAGCGATCCCACGGCGGATGAATCACTCAGATGAGACTGTTTCACTTTCAGGTGCGGGGCGTTGAGTTTTTTTCCATCCACTGATCCATCATGATCTTCCCTGATGATTTGAAGGTATGGGGGATTCTCCAAAAGATAGCTTCAATCCCAGTAAACATGTGGTTAGGCATTTTTTGGCTGCTTCCTCCCCGAGGTTTTGAAGCTGGTGACACTGTCCACATATTTGGATCCTTTCATATCCACCATTTAGGCTGCTTTTGGCTCGTTGTTGGTTCCCCTGAGTTGACATTCTGATCGGACTTTCAACTTGTTTCCACATCCAGTTGCAGTGTGGACCCCCTTTTTTGAGTGAAAACCCACCTATATACTGTAAACATCTGTATCTAAGGGTATAACACGTCAAACAATTGAGGATCTAGTGGTTTAAACACACCAAAACAGTATGGGGATCTAAGCTTTAAAACACCCCATAGATCTCGCGAGGTGCACAGCAAATGGCATCTTGGCTGCAGAAAAAAAGCGTGGGGATTCTGTGAAAATGGTGCGTTTCAAACGCCCAGGATCCAAATAAGTAGGGAGAATGATGGAAGCCATTTGGGTGTGTCTGAAAATAGGGTATATCATCAATTATAGCCATTTAATGGGGATAATATGGGATAATAATCACTAACCAATGGATTTAGAGGTACCCTATTTTCAGACAAACCCATGTGATTTTATGACTTTTATGGGGAAACATTGGAAACCCCAATTTTCAGACAAACCCATGCGGAAGATCCATCGTTTCTGGAGAATTTGCAAGGGGCGACTGTGGGTGTTCAAAATCTATCCACCTAACTGACCTAACTTTTTTCAGGGTAGATTGAAATGTGTCAATAAAAAGTGTCGATTGAATCAAACAATGTTCACCACACATGTATTCAACTTCGCCAACAAACATTTGGTTTGGATTAGAATCGTTCAAAAATCGGCACTTAATGATTCATCCAACTTTGTTTTGCTAGAGAACACCTGTATTGAATCATTCAAAAAATGATGAAACATTGCATTTTTCGCCACACATAGATATAGAGTATGCAGACACAACGCGCCGATTGACTGATTTGAAGAAGCAGGGATTGAATGACTAAATGCACAGAAGGCATGATTTTATCAAGAAAATGGGGATTGAGTCATCAAGACACTGTGAATTACCCAACCAAACGCCCTTCTCCAGGGTCCAGCTTGCTGCTCAGGCAGTGGCGCAAGGTATAGAGACTTCATGGTGACTTGGATCATAGTGGGAGTCAAGCTGTTTGATTCTTGAAACACATGTTGCTCTTAAAACACTGGCAACCACTTTTCCCTCGTGTTTCACTCCAAAGTTTTCGATGGGTTGACCCCCCAGGCTGATGATGATGATGATGATGATGATGATGATGGTGATGATGATGATGATGATGATGATGATGATGATGATGATGATGATGATGATGATAGGGAACTATTAGTTTGATAGCGAAATCATCATTTCGGTAGGATTAAACGACTGGGGAAGGGCCAAGGGTAGTGGAAAAAAAGGTTTATGTGTTTGTCAAGGTGATGAGGGGACATACTATGTAACCCAGATAAAAATACAAGGGTATCCAAGATTGGCAGAGAACCTATTATTACGATCCCAAATCTGAGCTGACTATGGGATGTGTGGAAAATTTTCGGGTCCCATGTATCTGAAACTCGAAAGTTGCAGTTTCAGAAGTATGACTCCAAGAAGGTGTTCTGAACCATCACTGCTTTCTATGGAGAAGAAATGCTAAAATTGTGAGGATCAATCTGTTGGCTGGACTTGCCCAAACACTTGGTGTGATCTTTTGTGCGATTCTGAGTGTTTCTGCATGATTTTCGACCCTGAAGCAGCCAAGCCCCCCGCAAAGCCATGAACAATGGATCAAGCTGAGAAATTTTGCGGCATGAGATCACAAATGGCCAACATGTAAGTGAAATATCCTTGAATTTGACCTGAAGTTTAGGACTTAATTGAATTTGATCGCAAAGAATGTATATATGATTATAATTGATTATATATTTATGATGCATGTACATTATTGTATAATTATATATGCTAAAATACAATTACTCTATTGCAGCATCTCACATGGCAATGTCTCGGACACAGTACACGTACCAAGCAGTTGGACCACGAGATGTTGCAGCCGTTCCGCCGGAAAACTGTTGGGTTCTCTCATCGACTTGCCCCACTGAACTGAAGAATGCCATGTGACCGGATCATATTTCCCCCATGATTTTCTGACGTTTTCTGAAAAGGTCTAAAAAAGGTTTTTTTTGTTCCCCAGGTTTATCCACTAGAGATATCACTGAGGTGACTTTTGAGAAACCTCAGATCGGATTTTCCGACACTTCTTTTGGCTTGAACTTGCTCGCTTTTTTCACCCTACTAAATCGGGGCCATGAACCTGGGAACCCTTTCAAAGCACAAGTAATTGAGGAGTTACCGAGTTAAGTATCTCCAACTCCTTACCATCCCCTACCTGGAGGATCATCCCGGTATCTGGCAAGTGGTCAACATTCAGAAGAACCTTGAAAGATATCTGGTGATCGTGAGTTCTCTTATGGGCTTATCCCATTTATAGCTTGCTTAGAACGTGAACTGAACCCCACTTAGATATCACATAATCATAAACACTCTTTCCATAACACCCCTCCTATGACTGGAAAATTCCAACTATATTGACCATTGCGTTCGGCTGGTTTACAAACCCCATCAACTACAGAATACTACTTCGATGTATCTACCATAAAACCAACACTTCATCCAGCTCTTGGCCCACTGAGCCATATCTGTATATATATATATAGTATATATAATGTATATTACCCATATGCATATCAACCTTAGTTAAACTTGTGGTTTTCCGCTACGACTGACCTATCCGAGGCTCATGTTGTGCACCTTTTTGGTGATCTCCATGCAATTGGGCTTCGCAATGATCGAGGCCATGGGGAGTTCACTATTGGTCGGTAGGGGGTCACTATCCCGAAATAGCCCTATTTATCCGAAATATTCCGGTCAGTGAATTATGAATTATACGTTTCCCGTGTGTGCGTATGTATCTCTGTATATATATATATATATTATAAGCATCCTGAAGTAGATAGAATGAGGAATATTCAAACACATTCCCATTTTAGTGATGTTTTTTTCTCAGAATTCCATATTCTATCTACTCCAGGATCGCTGCATATGCAACCAATGGGATTGATCAAAACTGGAGCCCTCCATACTTGGAGGTTGATGGCATTGCCTTTTACCAGATGAATGAACCGCCATTTTCGTGAATTTTCTTTATTGGATGGTTTGAAGTTAAATGGAGGTTTCCTAAAATAGGGGTACCCCCAAATCATCCATTTTAATAGGATTTTCCATTATAAACCATCAATTTTTTGGTACCTCCATTTTAGGAAACCCCCAAATCTGTTTTTTTTGGTGGAGAAAAAACCATCCGATTACCAGCTATATTTTGTCTTCACCTGGACGATCACGAGGGTTTTGACACAGCGACATTTCTTTGGGTTGCGGAAGTGATGAAGTTTTTTCCTAACCTGGTGAAGGGCAAAACATTCCCATTGATAGATGATGTTCCTCTCCAAAATTGTAAATATGTTTTTTTTGTTCTAGCATGTTAGTTTAGGGTCGGAACTCATTTATGCATCGTGTGGTAGTACATAAACTACCAAAAATATAGATTTTAGTGAAGATCGGTAGCTACACAAACAAACCACCAAAAAGATAGATTTTAGTGAAGATACCCTCTGGTTATTTAACATAGCCATGGAAAATGGCCTATCTATAGAGGATTTTCCCATTAAAACCTCCAGTTATAGGGGATTTTCCATGGCTATGTTAAATAACCAGAGGGTAAATATAAATACATAAACACATATCTACGTATCCCTCTTAAATCCACCTTGTTCGGTTCCAGGTGTTTTCTCCGCCAGGTTGGTAGTGTTCGAGAAGCGCACCGTATGACCGCATCTCGGGCTCAAATCATCTAGAAACGATCTACAAATGTGCCTGAAAGTAGGGCCCCCAATAGCCATTCAATAGGGAAATATAGGGAACATGTTCACCAAAAAAATGGGTGCACTATTTTCAGACACACCTAAATTTCAAAGCATCATGGGATTGTAATGGGAATACAATGTGAAAAACAATGGGACATATAGTGGGAATCTCATGGGATATTTGATAACTTAACAAACAATATGATATATGGGTGTGTCTGAAAATGGGGTATATACTACTGTTATGGCAATTTGAAGAGGGAACATCATGATAAACCATGGGATTTGAAGTACCTTTTTTTCCGACAAACCCATGTATAACCACACAAGAATTGGTGGATATAGATATACTTATATATATATATATATTCATAAATTACAAATACGAATACGGATCTAAGTGTATGAAAAAATGAAGATGCATACATACATGGGTAGATTCATAGATTTGCAACTTGAGCTGATATATAGGTTTGTGCAAAGATGAGTAACTCCCCATATATTGAATTTTTCATGGGAAGAGCGTGATCAGCCATTGGAATTGGGGGTATCGTATGTTTAGGACAAACCCATAGCTGGATTTTCATCAATTGTTTTGGATTCATCTGCGATCCTTTTGGAAGCGCACGGCAGATTGAGGAGAAAGGACTACTTTTCCAGCATCCTTTCTTAGGTTTCCCTCAAACATCAAATTGGTGGAAAAGTTCGTTAGCGGGCCAACAGAATGGGATACCACATGATACCAATGTTTTTGAAATAGACGACATGAACTTTTCGACCAATTATCATGGATGGTGCCCGATCGATTGATTTTATCGCCATGGGCCTGATCGCTAGCCTTGTGAACTAAATCCTTTCAGCAATTCCACGAAATGCTTGATGTTTGAGGCAAAACTTAGAAAGGATGCTAGAAAAGGCCCTTTCTCCTCAATGTGCTCTCATGTGCCAACCTGCGCTTCTGAAAGGCTTTAAGAAGAACAGGTTGGTTCTGACCCCTCCTCTCCCCTTTGGCTGGTTCACAAGCAGTTTGGCCGTGGCTCAACTCCCCCGGGGACACCGTCGGCATCACCAGCATCAGCAGCATCTCGCCATCAGCATCATCAGCATCATCAGCATCATCAGGCTTACTCTCCAGTTCGTATCTCCCTCCTCACACACCTCTCTTTCACCACACCTTCCTCCTCCCTTTACCCTCCTAGCTTTCGTCCCTTACCCCTTAGGCCTCAAAGTGGTTTTGTGCTTGTCACATTGTTTGAGATACTTAAACAAATAGAGTTGGGCAGACAGGGTTGTTTGCGCATAACAGGGGGTGTGCTTGACATAGGGAATTATGGAAAAATATTTGTTTGATCACAACGACATTGGGTCTTTGCTTCTTGCATTCAGTTGCCACCTGATGCTTCGATTCTGCAGGCCCAGGAGTTTAGAGACTGGGTCTGTGATGCTGGCTCACTTGATCACCAGGAATACTGGGAATGGCTTGCGAAATGCCTCGGGCTGGCGGATTGTGAGCAAAGAGACGATGAGAAGATCCGAGTGTCGGCAGGGATGTTTTGCCCCATGGAGCCCAAGATGGCAATCCAGAGATCACTGATGGACATTCGGGGTGAGATGGCTACCGACCCAGGCACTGAAATCCCGGTCCGGGTGTGTGTGTGTGTGCCAGAGATTGGTCCTGAGGGTTGCCAGCAGCGCAAAGGTCGAAAGGTATCACCATGAGTGGACACCGGAGAGCAGTTGCGTTGCACAAGTACTTCTTGCGGTGCAACTTGTTTGCCTGATTTCAGCAGCGCTGAAAAACATGATTTCCTGGCATGGATTGGCGTGGACTTTCAAATAGTACGATTTCAGCACTGAAGGCTCATATATCATCATGTTTTTTTTTGAGATGTTAAATGGATTCATGGTTGTATTATTAGGATATGTTGGGTATTTATATAGTGTGCATTCAAAGAAGCAATGCGCATTCCCATTTCGGGGGTTCAACGGAGTTGCGTCCCCAACATACTGTGCTGTGGTACACCCACGTACAAACAATACCTTAAATTTCCCAGATATGTGCAAAAGATATACACTCAGGATAAATACCTTAGACAATGTTGTTTTCATTGAGTCCTTCACATTAGTTGAAACCAACGCCACATGTACTTATCCTTCAAACGGTTGCTGGGGCCTGCAAGTTTCAGTCATGTGGTGTGGTTTAGAAGTGGGTATCACCAAGTACTGTAAGATGGTTGAACAGTTGCAATCCCCAACACTTGTCGGTCCTTGGCTAGTAGTTTGACCCGTAGCCAGTCTTTGCTTGCTAGTACCTGTTGTTTTTATTTTTTTGGGGGTGTGAAATCAAGCATAGTTTCGATTTTCAAATACTTGTTAAACTTTCATTCCACATGAATGATGATCCCCATCTTAAAAACCACCCGCCAGATGCATAATGGTCTAAAACCAGAACTCAGAAATCAATGGTTCACACACACACACACACATTCTTCTATGTAGACCACTGCCTGTCGTCACAACATCCACTTAATCAACAATAATCAACATAATCCTTATTTTTTCAGTGTTTCCTCAACTCAAAAACCAACAACAACGACCTAAGACCGTGATTTTCTCCGGGATCCTTTAAAGGGCTCCACCCTTCTTGGCGTCAACGACTTCCCCCCGTGTCCAAGGTCCTGGCGAAGAATGTCATGGACTCGGCGATGAGTTGCCTGGTCTTCGCCATCGTCACCCGGGAGAACTTCTGGGAATCCAGCCTGGTCTTGGACGCCAACAAAGAGACGATGCCGCCGGGTGGAGCGAGCGGGTGAATGGCTATGTATATTTATTTATATGTATATAGATAATACATATATATATATATATAGTATTATGATATATATATATATTATATTTGATTATTATGTACAATTATTATACATATATATATATATATATGTGTATAGTAATATACACATGTACATATTCCATCATGGTCCTTGAATCATATGACTACGACTTCTGCGGTATTGGTGAAGTCTTCCAATCTGTCTCAATGTTTTGCAAATACATGGCATTCATTGTGTTTGTTTTGGTTTGGACCTGTTAGTCACACCGACAAGTAGTATCAATTACCACTGGATTATGCAGTTC
Source organism: Symbiodinium sp. clade C Y103 (assembly GCA_003297045.1). Lineage (NCBI taxonomy): Eukaryota > Dinophyceae > Suessiales > Symbiodiniaceae > Cladocopium > Cladocopium sp. clade C. Next base: position 720,889 of record BGPT01000002.1, read on the forward strand.
AAATACCAACCTTTGTTGGTACCGTCACTATCCACAAATGGTGATGTGATAACTCCATGTAGGATGCAGTTCCATTTGTACAGGATGCCATCCTAAATTTTGTGACATTCGTGCCCACTATTGTTGGTTGCCTCCCCACACCCTCAATGCACCACTAATACACAGTACTGTACCCATTCAAAGTGCTGAGTTCCTTTTTTGGGTTGCTAGACTTACACCACCATGTTGTGCACCTGTTCTAATATCATGCAACAAAAAAAATCACTGTCTATCAATCACCATCATATCATTTTTCTGTGCCCTCTAGTCACGACTCTCAGGTATTCGGACTTGTTGTACCACTGGGCGTTTTGCGCCACCTGCGTGACCATTTGTTCTGGCTCCATGGCAGAGCGCACACACATCATCGGTGCCCTGACCTCGAAGGGTGGGAACCGTAATACAGGGATCCAAGAAGATGTACCCTCTAGTAAACTAACAGTTAGCCATTGAAAATGGCCATTTACAGTGGATTTTTCCCATTAAAAATGGTGATTTTCCATAGTTATGTTAGTTCACTGGAGGGTAGATTATGGGGAGATGAATCACATAGCCAGGGTACTTGATGGGGATATGACATGATATGAATCCCCACCAGCTCACATAAAGCACGAATAAATAAATAAATATATATATAGTATATAATATATATATATAATATAATATATATATATATAATATAATATATATATATAATATAATATATATATATATGTATGACTATGTATGGGGGTTTCCTGAAATGAGGGTACCCAAAAATGGATGGTTCATAATTTATAATGGAAAATCCCAATCTAAAATGGATGATTTGGGGGTACCTGCATGGTATCCAAGATTGTCCATGGACTGCCATGGCTCAAAGAGAGGGTCCACCCGGAACCACCCGGGCAAGTGGTAGCATGTAGTTTTGTGCTTAGTTATTCACAAGTTGTTTGCCATAGTTGGATGAATCTTCAACCACACTTCATTGTTGTTTGGGGATCACTATCTAAAACTAGTCATGAAAAGGCATCTTTTGAAAGCCACCGAAGATGGTGTTACTCAACCAGCCAAAACGCTATGTGGGAAAACATCAAGCAATGCAAAGTTCATTAACCAACCATATATGTAGATATAGCCAGGAAGGAACATGGGACAGGATATAACCAGTCAGCAATGTCGTGGGTCCAAGAACTACACCAGATCCAATGTACTGTAGACAAAACGCAATGATTTTTCAGCATTTCTACCCTCTGGTAAACTAACATAGCTACGGAAAATCACAATTTTTAATGGAAAAATCCACTATAAATGGCCATTTTCAATAGCAAACTGTTAGTCTACCAAAGGGTAATTTGGGTATGTGGTTAGCTTTACCAAATCCAGCTATGGATGCAAAATCTGAGTTTAGCGTGACAGGATCCCAAGTTATGCATCCGTATCGACTGTTATATCTCCAATATCTCCATACCCTCTGGGAAACGAACAGTTTGCTATTGAAGCCATGGCCATCGAAATTTCGTGGATTTTCCCATGAAAAATGGTGATTTTCCGTAGTTATGTAAACGTTTACCAGAGGGTATCCGAAGTCAACATCAGCCATATCAATCGAACTTCACCTTGTTTGATTTCAAATTACCAAAAAATTCTCGTCATTCGTCACATGTTTTAACATTTTCTCTGAAAAACAGCAACGCGCAGGATATCTCACCCACGCGGCTCTGATGGCTGGTTTGATCTTTCCGCCTGTAGCTGAAGCAGTCTGGGGTTCCAGAGGCGCCTGGTGTGTGATGGTTTTTGGAGTTTCAAATGCCCTCTTGATGGATGATTGCATCATTTATAGGGATTTCATGTTTTTTTCTCTAATGGGGTTTTGACCATCAAAAGATGGGAATGTAGGTGACAAGTCATGGTTGACTAAAGACTATGGGATTATACTATCAAATATATTGGGGATTATCAAAATGCATTAATCATGAGAAATCCTATGAAAACAAACAAGTATGAAGGGACGACAGAGGGTTTTGAACATTGCTTACGCGGACAATGGATATATCCTCCAGCACACTACCAGTTTGTTGTGGAAAATGATCATTTATTTCGATGATTTACCATGAGTTGCCGATGAACAACGGTGATCATGTTAAATGATCAGAAGGTATATGTCATATGATAATATATATGGAAGGTATATGTATATATCATATGATATTTGTATACTATACAATAATTACATATGATATTGACCAATTGGGTTAATAATGCTACGGTATAGTGATTATTTTTTTTGGGGATACAGGGGTTGGTGCAAGCATCATATGGCCAAGTGATGGGAAAAAGTAACCAGGCTTTTCAGCAAGTTATATGACCGAGGTGTAAGGATGATAATCATGGTGGAATATGGTGGATACGATCAGATGATCCTTTAAGTTGCAGGGCGTTGGTGGTTTTACATTAACCATGGATGACAGAGACATTTCTAGATTGGATAAATATGATCAACCGCTGGCTCTAAACTGGCCCATTCGTAACATTCGAGGCTTAGTCGAGGCAGGGATTTGAAAACCCCCAGGAGACTGTGGAGCCATGGGCGGTTAAGGGTTTTGGACACTGCGAATTGGGCAGTACAGGACAGGCCTCTTCTTTAAACGTCAGAGATGGATCAGACTTGTAGTACAAAGGGTTTGGAAATTCCCACGTCTGAGTACAAGAGGTTCTGAACATTGGGAAATTATACCGGGTTTAATTCTCTGAACTTCCAGATTGCCATGTCAGATTGCCGCGCCAGTATGAACGACCTTGGGATGTGTGGCAAAGCACCAAGGAGTTGGTCATGTTTCACCTAGGGTCCCAACGGCTTTGTCCTTCTAAATGAGGAAACAACTTTGTCCTTGCGATGGGAAACATCCAGCTACCATGTATATCATCGGTTTCTTGATTAAGAGACCAAAGAACATTGCCATCTATAGCCTAGTTGTAGATGATTTTCACATCACCATACCATCTATTTTTGGACTATCACTTTTAATATGTGGGGGGTTTCTTTTGGAACATGTAAGTACATACATGAACTCATGGATTACCCTCTGGTAATCTAATCATAATATTGTCTATGGAACATCACCATTTTAATGGCTGAATCATCGAACCAAATGGGCCATGGCTTCCAGTTCGCAAACTCATGGCCAGAGGATAACCCGAGGCCCCATGAAATTCCATCACATATCCCAATCATAGCACCATTTTTGTGATAGTGACATCCTCATTGGTCCCCATATAAAATATACCAACACCATGAATGATTTGGTGGTACACACTCACGGATTTGATTCACTGCGCCATCCAGAAAGGCCATCTCCCTTTCTCAAAGCGGACAGGTTTTCTGCGTCCTTTCTTCGTGAATGCCGCGCATCAGGCGGAGTTGCGACTTTCATGGCCAATATGATTGTTTGTTGATCGTGATTTATATCCTGAATGTGTACACGTATAATTAATCACAATTAATATTATATATATATATATATATCTGTGTGTGTGACAGATTGTGACAGTGAGAATAATTTCAACTGCTTTTGCCAAAGATATACATATGGAATTACATGGAGAATCTTCCTCAACAAGCTCAGAACAGTTTAGCTTTGGATTCGCGGCGCGTTTGACCCGAATTTTATGGCATCTCCATGATCAATTATGTTCAACCATTGAAAAAACAATCAGAAATGGGATGATGACCCCCAATTTTTTTTTCACGGGGGTTCCTCAAACCACCCAGATTGATGCTCCAGGACGTGCGGTATCACGACTGCGCTGGTAGCGGTGTTGTGCACCTGGTAGGTCGGGCGGTGATGCAAGGAGAACTGTGGCATCATTTTAAATTCAAAAGATTTCAAAAGTCTGAAAACTAGGCAAGCGTTGCTTTTTCAGTCTTACTTACCATGTTGTTGTACTTTTATATCAAAGTGTTCAATCCTGGACGCTTTTCTACTTGCGCGATTGGGTGTTTGTCATGACTGTGACCTAACCACCGTAGTGCCTCTTTCAGTGTCAAAGCAAACTAAAGTTTTGGGACGAGACTATGTTCCCAGTGGCAAGCCTATTTCAGTTTCTACGTATTTTTGCATCCTTTGTAGCAAAAATAAGGGGGCATCTTTTGAAAAACGTTTGATTCATGTTGATGCGTGTAAAAAGCCAATACACATTCACATCGATAAGAATTTCGGGTTCCAGGACCCACACATGGTTCATTTTGAAGGTTCCCCAGACCTGTTCATCAGTGGATTGTTCCCCTCGGCCCGGTACCTTGCTATCTGGTGGTTGGGATGGGGTAGAATTATACACATTTCAAGATGTTAGAAGTAGCCAAGGGACATCAAGGGACATCTAGTATCCCCTAGAATCATCAGCAAGAATCATTGTTTCTGAATTGAGTTAATCATTTGAAATTCAGCATCTTGGGGGTTTCATCTCAAAAAAAACAAGCCAAAGAGTTCGGGGCTTCATTAGGTTCATTTCAAAAAAAAGAAGAAACGCCCCATTTTGATTTTGCAACCCAGCTGCATCCCCCTAGTGGAAGCATCGATCTGTCAGGCGGAGTCGCAGCTTTGGCTGGAAACTCCCTATTGGGGCGACGCATCATGCGCATGGACGAGTTGCCAGGGACACCCAGTTTTTCCAGGGGTTATCTAAGGGCTGGGAAATCCCCGCACTGAATGGGCTTTGATACATGGGGAAATCATCATATCTTGGCAGAGCCTCTGGCATCTGGTTGTTTAATATAGCTTTGGAAGCCATGGTCCATTTACTTCCATGGTTCAGCTATTATTTCAATGATGATTTTCCATAGCTACGTTACATCACACGAGGGTATACCGGTTCCCAAAAAAGTAGTATACAACTATGTTCAGTGGGTACTTAGTGGTTTAATATGGGTTAATGTTGAACTCTGCTCATGTGTTTTTCTAGATGACATCACCTTGCAAAACTGCATGGACCGAGGAGATGGTAACGGTATATGATCGAAGGAAGTTTAGAAGCTAAACCTTCCGACAATATGGACAGATGGAAAAGCACAGACAGGAAGAAGCTCAGACAGGGAGAAAGTCAGAAGAGAGAAGATCAGAGAGGAGAAAGTAAGAAGAGAGAAGATGCAGGTGCGCGAAAAGGTAGGAAAGTCGCGAAACACTGTGTTTTTCCAATGTTTTGTGGCTCCGGAGGGTCGAAAAGTAGGCTCGCTAAAGCGGCGGGTGCGGAGACATCTCGGCAGATGAGAGATGAAAAAATGCACTCCGTTGTGGCGCGAAGCAGATTTTGAAGTAAAAAGGTACAAAACACTTCATCCTCCGACCACTTTTGGAAGTCTGATGTGGAAAAAGTGCACGGCGTTGTGGCGCGAAGCACATTTGAAAGTAAAAAGTGTTAGAAAATGGCGGTCTCCGAGCACTTTTCGAAGTTGAGATGTTGAAAAAGTGCACGCCGTTGTGGCGCGAAGCACATTTGGAAGTAAAAAGTGTTGAAAACTGTCACGTTCAGAGCACTTTTGGAAGTTGAGATGTCGAAAAAGTGCACGGCGTTGTGGCGCAAAGCACATTTGGAAGTGAGAATGTTAAAAGCACCACATGTTCGGAGCACTTTTGGAAGTTGTGATGTCGAAAAAGTGCACGGCGCTGTGGCGCGAAGCACATTTGGAAGTGAAAATGGTAAACAACTGAGGGGTTCGGCGCACTTTTGGACGTGCAGACTTCGTTTTGTGTGGCAGGCAAGGGATTTTGCACCTTGTCAAAAGTGAGCTAAACGTGTGGGTTTTGTAGCATTTTCAAAAACGATGGCAGGCGTGGGACATTTGAAGAGGATCTGCACAGATGCATTTTTCGTGGCAGGCGCAGTACAAGAGACACTTCAAGCAAACATGTTAAGAGGTCAAGGCGCTGATTTCCTGAGAGGGATTGCATTTTGGAACATCAAATCTTCAGGTTTGCTAAGATGATTTTGCGTGACAGGTGCAGCACTTCGTATGACTTGGCCTCACGTTTTCGTGGCAGGCGCAGTACTTTAGAGACATGGCGTGGAAAAATCGCAAAACGCATTGGTACGAGGCCGTCAGCTGCACACAACTTTCCATTTTGTAAGGAAGCCTCGCAGAATTGCTTCGTTTTTGATGCTGCCAACTTGGAAAATGGAGGAAGTCCCGCAGAATTGCTTCGTTTCGGAATGTTACACTACAACTACAACTGCAACTGCTACAACTACAACAACTACACCACAACAGCCACTACAACTACAACTACAACTACAACAACTACAACTACAACTACAACAACTACATCTACAACAACTACAGCAACAACTACTACAACAACTTTAATTACATGACAACTACAACAACTACAGCTACAACTACAACTACATGACAACTACAACTACATGACAACTACAACTACAACTACAACTACAACTACAACTACACTACATTACCACTACAGTGCGCTGCCTCCAACCACTTGTCGGCCCATCAGTGGGTTCGCTCTGCCATCCATCATTCACAGCAACGAACCGCTCCTATAGGTTTCCTATTTTTGAAACTTCCGCCACCGCCTTGTGCGGTACTCACTGGGGATTTAAAATCCCAAACTGGTGATAGCGTCATAGATGCTGTGTCTCAGAATGGATTATTTTTTACATCATTGCATGGCCGTTAAACAATCGGAAACGTGATCATTGACCACAGGATGCATAAGGTTTTCAAATTAGGAACGACCACAAATTGTCCATCCGAAGACGACATCCCCGGAGATTGACAACCTCGTACGTTGGATTCGACCAATATGGTGTGAGGAAAAACAAAACACCAACAGATTCACGGTTTTGGAAGGTCAGATGTCCAATATTTCTTGGTATTTCTTGTAATCAACTTCATAAACAATCAGAACCAAATTTTTTGCAGGGGCCCGCACCGGCATAGGTTCGGAACACAAACTTTCAAGTTTAAGGACATTCTCCATCAATGGTCTTTTTGAAGGGAAGGCTGACTTAAAATCTTACCCGAATCTTGATTGCTATTTCACGAAACTTGGGTAATGTTGGTAAAACAATAATAAACCATCCCCTAAATCACCATAGATAGGTGGTATATCCTATTCCCAAATGGGTGGTTTATTATTGTTTTACCCACATTACAAGAGAATTCTGAAAACGGCCAGTTCTGACGTCCCAGGCCAGACTTAGACCCTGAACTTCAACCCCTGGAGCCTGCGGCGTCGCCAATACCCGCGCCAGTGCAGGCGGGGATGTGATAAAAAGAGGTGGTAAGCACCGATTTTGTAAACAGACAGAATCCTACTGAAATAGTGATATGATATGATATTATGTTTATGTTTGTATCATTTTGAGGATCAGTATTATGGCAATAAATTGATGCGGAGAATGATGATCAAGCATTGGTGAGTTTTTCTGGGATGTTCATGAAACATATTGTCACTTTAACCAATGGTGGTCGAAATTAAAATCAAATGCCAATTTAAGCAGACAACATACTGTGGTGATTAAACCTGGGTTGAGTAGCCTTATCTTTATTTGTTGCCATAGACTTGCTGCACCATAAATGGATGTACCGTACATGTATATATAATTATAATATACATATACACATGGAAAAAGACATATTTATATATAATATACATATTTATATATTGTATACACATCTATATACTATATACATATTTATATATTATATACATATATATACACTTATATATATATATATACACATACATAACATATATATGTATGTATGTATGTATGTATGTATGTATGTATGTATGTATGTATGTATGTATGTATGTATGTATGTATGTATGTATGTATGTATGTATACATATGTATGTATGTATACATATGTATGTATGTATGTATGTATACATATGTATGTATGTATACATATGTACACAACAAGCCTGAACGCAGAACGCTGCAAACAATCAAGGTTCTTGGAAGGGGAGCTAAAATTGGTCATGGTGAAAGGGTCTTAACCCACAACAGATTCGTGCATATCTATAGTAGATATTTAAATACACGCACGCACACACACACACACACTTTCTTAACCAACACAAATACTGAACAATACCTATTTGGGGGGGGGGGTTATGCAAAACTCTACCTTATTGGGACTATTTCAGGGTTTACCACAATCGATATATATATATATATATGTATATATATATATATATGCATGCCTGAGAGAAAACAGGGACTTCATCGCTGAAAGGGGGGGGGGTCAACTGAGGGCTTTGGCTGTGATGGTAAAACAATGCCCAAAGAGGATACCTAACACCGGCGCATGCATTGGCTGCCCGGGGCTACATTATGGGGAATGGTGATTGGATTCTGCCGCCGGGGGCGGAGTCTACTGTCGGCGCTCGATCCCATGTCTGCTGGTCACAAAGTGTGTTGAAGTAAATGAGTTTCCTGCAAGGCACCTAAGCAAATCAAAGGCCCTTAACGGACAACCGGAGTTGGCCTTGGACTAGGTATAACTTCACAAGACGGACTTCACTTCCACCCCCAAAAAAGAGGTCAGGCATGTTTGGATTCATTCATCGGAAATGAGTCTGATGATGCTATACAAAAAATGTTTACTCGTGACATGGCCAATTTTGTGAATCCTTCTTGGACTACCTCACCACAAGGTATGCTTATAGTCATAGTTGGTAAAGAGAAGCACCCCAAGGAAGGTTCATTTCCATTTGATATCGTGATGATGATTATTATTGTTGCTATATTGTTTACTATTAATATTAGATACTATGATACATACACATTCCATTGATTTCTATTGCTACTATAAGTGCCATTGTACTTGTCATCATCATAACATTGATGTCACCGCAATCCAAGTATTTGAAAATTTCGTAAGTTTTTTTTTTGCCCAGATTTGTTTTGGGCAACATCTTGGACCGTGGGGCACGCCCAGGACGCTGACGACTTGGAAGCGCCGGAGGCTGTGAGGTGCCGAAACATCATGGGGATTTAGCCAAGTTGAGCCATTGACCCTGGTTTAACACGGTTTAAATCAGGGAGAACATGTATGATGAGTTGATCAAGAATGTATGATGGTTGGCAAAAATTGTAGGCTTATTGCATTCTGTGGCCTTCATTTTCTTTGAAACAGGAATTCCTGTCAACCAGTGGAAAAGGATAACATGTGCGAAGATGCCAAGGTTGGTTCCAAGAAAACCAACTCTAAGATCGGCACCTATGGCATGGCCAGAATGATAGGATAGAATGGCGACACGGCAGATGGAGAAGTTTCAGGATGTTTAAGGGGAGGAAAGGCTTATTGTGCCAACCAAGAAAGTTGTATTTGTTAGCTTATATGTTACATATGTTCTTCTTTCCCAGCAAAGATAGAGCATGTCTATATCCAACATATAGATACATTTGATTTGAATGGCTTTGCTTTGCTTAGCTTAGATACCCTTTGGTAATCCAACATGGCAACGGTACATCCCCCATTTGAAAGGAACTTCTGATTCAACCTTATTTTCGTAGATGAGTTTTCAATTGCCATGTTTGATTACCGGAGGTACATCTAAATAAATATACATATAAAGGTATATCTGAAAATGGGGTGCAACCCCAAAGGTCATTTTCATGAGAAAACAACTATGATCATCCAAATAATCCTTGACAATCACCGCAAGCTGTGGATGGCGAGATACCACTTTTCACCATCCATATATGGAGCTTTCCCAAAATGGGGGTACCTCCAAATCATCCATTTTAATCGGAGTTTTGATTATAAACCATCTATTTTGATCTATTTTGGGGTACCCCCATTTCAGGAAACCCCCATATCCCATCAAACCTAGTCTCCCACTAGATGGCCCCCATCACTTCGCGACAGGTCTGGAGATTCTCGGGCGCACAAGGCCGCGCCGGCGGTGCCAGCAGACCCGGCAGTGCAGCCCGAGGAGGACGAGACGCATAGTGTGGTGGAGGAACCATGGGCCGCCGGGCTGCGCGGGCGGTGATTTCCCACCGAAAACACCGTGATATGGTGTGAAAAGCGCGGAGATGTTGCTATATCATATCTATTCATATCATATCTATATCTCATATCTCTATAGGAATTTTATGTTGGAGAGCCCCTGATTTGGTATTGGTACACGCATTGTACTATCGTACACCCATCTATTAGAAGGTTTATCCGGTAGCCCAGGGTTTTGTATTCAACATACCGCTGTTGTTTTGTCAAATCTGGTTGATCATCATGTTTGATGACTCGATCCCAATTTTGAAGTAGGTTTTTTGATCATTTCCCACCCAAAATCTCCATTTATATTTATATCCATTTTATACAGGGAATTTCCCGCCACGTTTGACGACCATTCTTGGTGATGAAATCCTCCCGTTTTTGATCCCGATCCTTGACCAGGCTCGGTGGCAACGCCGCTTTGACAACGCGGAGAGGGACAAAGCGGAATTTCAGCCCTGCAACTATCTGCAGGTCGGGCTGGCGATGGGCAAGTCATTTTTAGAGAAATCTATTTTCAACATAATGGATACTCTACACGATGTATTCCACATGTATATATATATATATGTACATATTCTGTATATATGTATATATATATACATATTCTGTATATATATATATATACACATATTCTGTATATATATATATGTATATATTGTAATAAATGTTCAATGTCAATGTTCTCAATATATTAGTAATGGTGCATGGTCAAAACATGGGACATGTTTGCCAAAAGCGGATGGTCATCCCCCGCATTAACCATGTCACGTGTCTGTGGCGCAGACAAACGTGTTCTGAAGATGGGGGATGATCCAAAATGGTAAGTTTTAACAGAGAAAATGATGATGAACATTGATAAACCGTTGGTCTTTTGATTTTTTGGGTACCCGATTTTCAGACAACCCATGCGTTTAAATGCATTAAACATCCAATTTTAGGGATACCTGATTCAAACAGATTACAACTTCGTGGGTGAGAATATTTTGGTAAACTAACCCAAGCAGCTAAACTTTATGTTTTTGTTGGCATGTGTGAGTTTGGGCAGGTGATATGGCCGATAAAGTCGATATCGTCTATAGAGGTTACACTCCCAATACATGATTCTATGTGTGCCTTTCTTGTTTATGCTTTGTTGAAGGGGGGTTTCTCTCCATCAAGCAACCAACTAGTGGGACAACGAAATCTATGATCGATGCTCGACCTAATTCAGCTTCAACCCACTATGTACTGTATTTAGTATTTCTCAAAGTTCAATGTGCTGGTCTCCCCACGTATTTTGGCTAGTAAAGTTGTCCTCAACTTTCAATGGGAGGCAAAGTTCGAGCCGGTGTAACGGGTTGCACATCACTATTTTTTTGCGTTCACATCTCAGTTTTGTTAATCTTGGCTTGACCACTTGATTATAGAGGACCCAAAAAGTACAAGGGGTGATTGCCAGGGCGTCTACGTAACCAACTCAATCGGGTTTACCACCGTGGCAAATGGTGGTTTGACCGGCTTAGTTTTCAGAGTATAGTAAGACCCAAAAAGAGTAGAAACACAACAATCCTATTAAAATAGTGATGAAGTAAATTTTTCTGTCTTTTTGGGAAATCCATTACATGCAATTAAATATGATGCAACTTTCGCAAAATATCTTTGACATGTGGCGTCCCCACAGGTGATGGGCATGTTCATCTTGTGGGTTGGCTGGTACGGCACCTTGGCGTACCCTGGGTGACCTTTTCAGGATTTGCGGTTGAACCAAAACATGAAACCCAAGCATTATTGGGGGGTTCACGGTGAGCGGCTGTGAAATCCTCATGTTTTGTGTTTCTAATCAAGCAATCTGATCAAGCCTACCATTAGGGCTGGTAGAACTATAGTACCACACGAGGAGGTGGTTGAAGGCGGTAAATAGTCAGACTTTGTTTGATCATGTTGCCACAACATGTGCTTTGTGCAGACATTTCAAGACATTTCAATCACATTTCAGACTATCAAGCTTGCTAGTCGGAATGATTTTGCAAAATGCTAGTCAAAGGTCCAATTGAACGGCAACGAACTTCCAGGAACGGCTAGCATTACTGGCTGAATCACCCATGGATTCCACAGATGGTAGTATAGCAGGCAAAGGGTTGGATACAATCGCGTACACTCTGCGTGTAGAAAACCACGGAAATGGAGAACCTGCACCTAGATAACTTTTTCCGTTCACAGCGGTGATTTTCAACAGCCCTGCCAGTTGAGCTACCAAATGAACAAACCAAGAGTATGTGGATGAGTATACGTAGCTAGCTCCGCTAGTCAACAATCCTTTTCCACGCATATGGACATACTCAAGCAGAGCTCAAAAAAACATGGCATCAATGGGCTAGACCTACCAAGGCTGGTTGGTGGTTTGGAATATGTCTATGAACCCATCCTGGCTTCATGATCTCCATGAAAGATGCGCCACGACTGGGGATGATGTCAATGCGCCAGGGTAATATTCAAACGGATTTCTCCAGAAAAAGGGCTCCAATTGACACTGATCATTAATATCGGTTTCTCTATTGAACTTGCCATAAATTGGGTTGTTGCTGCCCCACTTTCAGGGGGGGATTTTCCCAACTCCCAAGCCCTGCAAGGCTTCAACACAGGAGGAAGCTTGACGGCTGAACCGGGCAGTTGCTCAGCGAATCATCGAACTGAAATAGGCGTATTTCTGAGTTACACAAGGGTAAACATACATAAAGATGTGCAAAACCCATGGCTTCCCTCAGAAAATGATCTACAAATGGTTTTCCACATCTATGTCAGTTTAGAGGAGGGTATCGTTTGGTAATTTAACATTACATAACAGAACTCGGAACATCACAATTTTTGGTAGGTCAATCATGAAACAAACGGGCCATTTTCCATAGCTATGTGAAATAGGACATATAAGAATAATGTGTGGATGGATCAATACATATAAAAATACATTTTACAATCATTTGGGGGGAATGAGCATCCATTCATCCCGCAGCTATATTGAGGTGGCAAAAGTGCGAAAACGCTTTTACCATTGGAATGAAACCCAAGAAATACCCTCTGGCACTCTAACATGGCTATGGAAAATGGCCGTGCTGCATAGGTACATCATCTACGGATGGGTCATGTTCCATGGCTATGTTTAATCAGCAGAGGCCAGAAGTTATGCTCAGATATGTACATAATTATATAATATTATATCATTATACCATTTTACAGCCATGTTTCAGTTTTCTTGTATGTTTGCGTAAGTCCTGATCCCACTGTTCAGATCTGTACATTTTCCGTTACGTCTCTGGTGTCGGTTCCAAATCAATGGGTTTGATCCTCCTTGCCCCTGGGTGCGTGTTGGCTTTGCCCCATGACTAACGATCAAGTGGGCGTTGAGTGAAACACTTCCAGGCAATTCAAATTCTGTGCCAGTGCATGGTCATGTCCATTTTTGTATGGGACATCCCCCCTTTTTTGAAGTGCCCAGCCTACCCTCCAGCAATACAATCAGGACTCTTTTTCCCTGGCAGGTGAGACGTTCTAGCGATACTTAAAGAAACTTCAACAAACACACATTTTTTCCTAATCCCATCCCCCAAAAGACACATATTTACACATAATCGGGACCATTTATGAAGTGTTTCATATTTGGGCAATGGGATTAATATACATATATATATATATACATACTGGTATAATCGTAATGATATAGTTCGATATTACATTGAGGTTATTAGATTGTTAATGTGATTGGATGTGATTGGATTATTAAACAAGTAGTGAACAACTTGAATAATCAGTGGAATAATAGCAATAAATCTCAATATCAACAATCCAACTTGTTTTTTCCCGGGAGGGTTATAGTTTGTTTTTTTCTCTTTCGTTGAATGTCCAGGTTCCCACACTGCTGGTTTGGTTGCATGGAACACCACTGTGGCCGCCGCCGCGGGTGGCTTTGGGTCCTACCTGTACCTTTACGGTTTCTCGGAGACCGAGGACAGCACCAACAGAGGAAGGGCTTCAAAGAGTCGGATCAATTCTAAGGTTTATGACAAATGGATAATATGTATATAATAAATATTTTGTATATAATAATATGTATATATTATATATATATATATATGTATACATATATATATATATATAATGTGGTACATGTGGTAGACTTCAAAATTAACCATCCCCAACACAGGGTCTGCTGTTTGGTCTACGACATTACGTATTCGTATTCGACATTCTTGAACATTTATAACAGTAGCTTTTTGGCTGGTTGCAAATATGGTTTATTTCCCACGGAATGAGATGAGTCGGCAATACCAAATCATTCTCAGGTTTTTCCAACGGACAAGGTGTTTGATTGAGAGTTGGGGGAGTTAGGATTCGTGACGTAACCGTGGTACTGAATATAGCGATGAAAGTGAAGAAAGCCGTTGGCACAAAACATTGTATAAGTCATCAAATTTGGAGCCTTGAACATTGGTACGACTTCGTGGGTTTCTATACCTCAGCCTATTCTTGACCCATATTCATTCAGAGACAGACATATTAAACCAAACCGCGTTGATAAGGTTCGCAGCATTCATGGCTTCATGTGTAAGCTGTATTTTGTGATCGATCTTAATATATCTCAATGATTTTGGCAAGGCGTTGCCAATAATCTGAATCAAGGGTGACTGATGGAAACTTTTTTTATATGCTTGACAGAACCTCCTAGTTGCCAGAAGCTCAATGGCGCATACACCGAGGATTTCACTGGCTTTCATCAGAATCCCCTTGTTTTCATTCTCACCGTTTTGGATGACATCCCTTCAAAAGCATCAAACACATACATAGACATGAAGAAATCCAGGATGGTTCCCCGGATTTTCCCCAATGAAGGTTTTCGACTGAACTTGGACGTTGGATTTCTCTGCAATGGTCTTCTCTCCGGGTTGGTCTCCATCACGGCGTGCTGCGATGCGGCCTGGTGGATGATGCTGGATGATGGTGTCTATACAATATATCCAGTCTATCCTACTGAAACACTGGGAAAAAAATGTTAATTTTTAATCATAGATTATATATCATGTAACACATGTATGATACCAATCAAATATATATATATATATACTATGAGGGCCCCAAATCAAGAGGCCAGAATATAGATGGTTTTCTGGCGCCAGAAACGGCGCCGCAGCCGCATGACTTGCAAACGCGC
>BGPT01000002.1:738486-773375 GCA_003297045.1 Symbiodinium sp. clade C Y103
CGCAGGCCGCAACATGAGGTAAGCTTGTGCGACCATACTGTGGCTCTTCTGAATTTTTGCGTGGCACAACAAGAAAAACAACGGAATTTGATGTGATACAATATATATATATATATGAGTAGTAATAACAAAAAAATCATGGACTTTCAATGATAATATTCATATCAAGTAATGTGGTAAAGCCATATATTATAAACCCAACAATCAAACATCCCCAAAATCACCATGGGTGGGATTCCAACCACCACCAGATTGGCATAGCTTCATCCTTTATTGTGGCACCTGCCTCTCCCAGCCATAGGGAAAACCACACCGAAAACAAGTCATGGAATTTCAGGACCCTTACATAGTCCTTTCATAGGCCTATATATAATTATATATATATATGTGTGTATATACATATGTATATATAAATATATATATATATAGGGATATATATATATATATGGTAGGTACCTCCGATTTAGGTTCCTAAAAATGGCCGTTGAAACAAGCTTAGTGGCATGTCCTAGCCATGGTATGCCATGGTTACCCATGTAAAACCTTTCATGACTGCTGC
Organism: Symbiodinium sp. clade C Y103; assembly: GCA_003297045.1. Taxonomy (NCBI): domain Eukaryota; class Dinophyceae; order Suessiales; family Symbiodiniaceae; genus Cladocopium; species Cladocopium sp. clade C. Next base: position 739,046 of record BGPT01000002.1, read on the forward strand.
TTCGTTACTCATCTCAGCGGCAACCCATCGTTACCCCTGCAACCCTGCAACCTCTGCAGCCATCTTTAAGCTACAAATATGGCTTCTAAAGAACATTATTGAACCTATATGAAGCCATATAGAGGTATATACATAATATATATATATATATATCGGTTCAATCCCTATGTTTGTTGGTGAAGTCACCATTTCTGTTGGTCAAATTCCCCATTCCTTCCATTGATATCCCGTGATGACCCCACCACTTAAGGGGGCGAACCTCAGCAGCGCTCGTGCCCCGAAGCCGAAGCCCAGGAGCGCCAGCAGCCGCACAGTCAGGCGAATCACTAGGAGCTCCTGGATGTGGCAACTACACATGAGGCATTTATACATACACACACACACATGTACATATATGTATATGTATCATGAACATAGATGAACATATAAATCAGTATATCTCAATCAACATATTTATATATATATATACATAATATAAATGCAGTAACCATGCTGGAGTAGATTGTTCATATAAAGGTTTCAAACTTGTTCTCATCGCTCCACACTGGGCAACGTGGCGAAGCTCCGCTCTTGCAGGTGCCGGGGCACCGGCCCTGCTGCAGAAACCATGCGAGGATGGGGGTTGGTGAAGGCGCTTAAGGATGGGGGATGGCTTCAAAATATCCACACATCATCAAAACTCCATGGTATTTTTCTCTTTTTTAAACATGCAGTTTGTACATGTTGAATGCTGTTAGAGTCTACGGCATACGACTCAAACCTCTGGAGTCTCTAGAGATGTTTTGATTTGAGGTTTAAGAATTGAAAGATGAGCACGAGAATAATGGGATGACTCGATGACTTATAAAAAATGGCTAAACCCAAATCTGTGAAAGATCCTCCGGGTGGTTGGTTCTACCAAAACATGATGACTTGAGGTAATTATTTTTTATCTCCTTATGAAATTTACGTGTATCCGATTATCCTTTGGGTCACCTTCAGCCCAAGGGCTAAGGTCAGTCATGCAGCATGTTTGAAACCGCACAAAGCAGCCATGGCCATAGCTGCTGGCTGATGGTCCTATGCCTATGCCCATTCTTGCTGGCTATACGGTGCGAATATCGTGCAGGTTGTTTTGCTGCAGTGCTCTTAGATGCAGCATCACATGGTAACCCCCAAAAGATACCCTTTGGTAAACTAATAATTATAGCTATTGAAAATGGTCATTTATAGTTGATTTTCCCATTAAAAAGATGTGATTTTCCATAGCTATGTTAGTTTACCAGAGGGTAAAAAAGTCATTTGCTACAATTATAGAGCCAAACTATCCAAACATCCATCATTTCCTGGGTTGGTATAGGTCCCAATATGTCCCAATGTTATCCAAGTTTGTTTTCTCTAGTTCCATGCTCTACGTTGCTGGAATTTCCAGTCTTGTGACACCAGGATACTTCTTCTCTGGCAATCAAACACACCCTTGGAAACCTCCACTTTTAATGACATAAAGGAAAATACTCAATGGGAACGAGTTGACATCCGTGAAAAACATGGACATAGTTTTGTTTTTGTTCAGCCATTACCAAAATCAACCCCTTGCATATGTCATGCCACGGCCTCCAATCAAGATCCAATACAAGGAGTGGATGGACTGAACCACATCTTTCGGGACCATCCTCACAGGACGATCTCGCTGTTTTCAACCCGGAGCCGAGATCACGACTAGATCTGGTTGTTGAAGTGTTGGTGATTTCAGCTCAGAACAAATCAACTTAAACATGGGTTGGTCTAACAATGAAGTGCCTCGAAATTGGAAATCTTCCCCATGGAAATGTCGGGGGAGATGCTGCAGGATAGTGAGGTCTCCTCAAAATAGAGGCTGTGCAGGGAACATGTGGCTGGAATCATTGGAGTGAGCTCAACAGTTGGTGAATCTGTGCTAAGAGGTTACACACTGCACATGGGTGATAGATCTTGACTTACCCCATCCTTATCCCACTTGAAGTGGGACAACAAAAAACATTGGATCCCCCCCTGCCTGAAAATGCGCAAAGTTCTGGAGGGAGGCCCTTTTGGCTCACCTAGCGAAACATTGAGCCACCAAGTGTGGCTCACTCCACCCAGCATATGGATTTAATCGGGATATATAATATTATATTCTCTGCCAGAGCCTCTCAAAGGTTTGCCCTGATTGTGCCCATGTTCATTCACGGGCTGGCACACTCCCAGACAGTTGCATGGGAAAAAGAAAAGCGACAAACTGAAGATTGGTGTTGGGATCATGCTACAAAAAAAGGTTACAATAGGTTGGAGACTAGGATGCTTCCACTCACTATCATCCAAAGGAAACAGTTGATACCAGCTCGCATGTTCGCATTTCAGCAAAATTTGTGTGAGCAGTTTTTCATGTTGGAGGACGCAGTGCCAATTCCTAATGTGCATATATGCGGATATAATGAGTGGGGATGAAATTGGATACAATGATTGCATACAGTGGGGAAATAATTGGATATACACACACATATATATATATACATTTGAGTAAATAAATAAATAAATATATATATATATACAAATACAGTATACATATAACCATCCTAGTTAGTTAGTACAGGAAGTGGCTTGGAAGTAAAACGAGAAGTGGGGTAAGTATGGGTAAGTCAGAGTCGGTCCAGTTGTAACTGGGGTAAATTGACCCACTGAAGGGGATGAGTCACCAAGCACTGATGGATAGTAATGGCATGGATGTCATATAAATGCCATCATCATGATGATCAGCATGATCATCATGATCCTCATGATCAAAATGATCAACATTATCAGCATGATGAGTATGATCATCATGATGATGGCATCATCATCATCATCATCATCATCATCATCATCATCATCATCATCATCATGTTCATCTGATTGACCTATGATCTCCGCGTCTGCCTAGTGATTTGAAGTTCCCCTCCGATTCCACATGAGCCCTTGATGCCTTCTCAGAAATAACAACATCATAACATGGCCAATCTTAGATACCCCGTCCAAAAAATCGATTGCCGTTTGTCAATACTAATCCTTTCCCCCTAATACTAAACCCCCCCCCCCTAATACTAAACACCTGAGGTAGTTTTTAGTATTAGGGGGGTATTTATTATTAGGGGGACCCTAANTAATATTAAAAACTATTTTTCTCGATTTCAAAATCAATTAAATCTCAATTTAAAACGCAATTAATACGTTGCAAAAAATTGGATTTCGAAGCGGACCCTTAATAGTAAGCGCCAGACCTTAATATTAAAAACTATTTTTCTCGATTTCAAAATCAATTAAATCTCAATTTAAAACGCAATTAATACGNAAGCGGACCCTTAATAGTAAGCGCCAGACCTTAATATTAAAAACTATTTTTCTCGATTTCAAAATCAATTAAATCTCAATTTAAAACGCAATTAATACGGTGCAAAAAATTGGATTTGGGGGACCCCCTAATACTAAGCACCCCGGGGTGAACTAGTTTTTAGTATTAGGGGGTAGAACCCACAAATGATAGGTTTATTNAAAGTCAAATTGGCCAACCACAAATTTCCCAAAATTGGAGATGGACCCTAGTTTTTAGTATTTGGGGTACGTTTAGTAATAGAGGGAAGGGATTATTTTAGTATTGAAACCCATGGTTTTGGGGATCCCGCCATTTTAAGAAACCCATAGGAACCCCCATCTTTAACCCCCGCCATAGCAAAAGATCAAAGGGCTACACGATCCATATCTAAGGTTTCCCAAGATAAGACTGCCTGCGGCCGCGAAGATGGGGCACTTCGCAGGGTTCAGGTCATCCTGTGCCGTTGACATTTAGATGTCTGGAGAAGAGTCACATGCAGCCTGTTTTTCGGCATTTTTGCGTGCTTCAATCTCCATTACCACAACAAGAAGTCTGAACATGAACGTACCCAAAACTTTCTGAAGCAATTTCAAGGTGCTGCCCCCTCGGATGTACAATAAACCCCACAAGTGACATACTATACTTGCCAACTATTAAAGACAAAAAATGTCAAAAAATAAAACAACAACTTGGCTCTTCTAAATCAACTAAACACCAAAACCCCAAAAATCTCTGTCTCCATCGCCATCTCCGAGAGTTTAGCCAGGGGCTAGGGGCGAGCCATTGGCCCAACGCCGCCAAAGCCCATTACCCCAAAATGGATACTTAATTTGTAATTTTATCACTATCGTAGACTCCGATTTTATTTTGGAATCTTGTCGATATATTTGGAGGTTGCCATGGCAGCCGTCACATACCCAGGCGGGTTTAACCCTGAAAATCCAGGCCTCTGTCGCAGGACCTTTTTGACCCTGGCTCGAATGAAAGCGATGAGCGGATCGAGTTGAATGGGTGGCATGTTCATATGTCATCACATGTGAAAAACAAGTAAACACATAGTATGTATATACAAGTCAATATATTATTCATGTTAATATTTCTGTCATGTTCTATCTTTTTTTTATACATTGGTATGTTACGATATACTTGGTGAATCAGGTTTGATCCCGTCCTACACTCTCTTGGCTCAATATGGGTTACTGTACTACTTCTGCCCTGAATCTCCAACAAGCGATGGCAATGTGTTTTTTCCTTTAAGGAGCCTACTTAACCATGACCAACCAAGGCCGTGTCTGGCTGCTCCCAACAGGGAACAAGCCATGCTCGCGGCTGGGGATCCTTGTCCCATTTTTTCACCAATGCCACCATTTTAGATGGTTGAATATAATTGTTACCCTCTGGTTATTTAACATAGCCATGGAAAATCCCCGAACTAAATGGAGGTTTTAATGGGAAAATCATCCAAAATGAGCCATTTTCCATGGCTATGTTCAATAACCAGAGATCAGAGGGTAAATCTCCATTCCATAATTATCCCAGAATCATCATCATTCGCCCCATGAAGTCCAATTCCATCGCCTTCTCCCGGCAGGCCCTCACCTGATACCTCGCTGGCTGCCAGCGCCATGGAGGAACCGCGGGAACCGAGGCGCGGCGTGCGAAGCGCAGCATGAGCTTTCGGAAATCCGAAGCCAATTGAACATGTGGGAAAATCGATGGTTTAAAGATGGGAAAAATTGGAACATAGGGACATAATATGGGAACATCTATGGTAAATGGAGGAGAAAAAGGGAAACTATATGGGAAAATCTATATGGTTTCAAGGCGGAAAATTATGGAAAACATGGTTTCCGGGAAAAATATACAGAACTAATGCTGATTTTCCAGCAAAACATGTTTGAAGATGTTCGATTGTTTTTTTCAGTTGCCGCATGAACCGCCTCTCAAATGCAGGATCTTTGAGATCATAGGTGTAGGTTGCAGTTGGCCTTTATGGGGAGCGGTTGTGTCCGTTGTCTTTAGGAAGAGGAGAGGCCTCAACTCAAAGACTCTGAGTCCAGCTGGATCTGCCATTGCAGTTTGGGTCAGTCGATGAATCATCTGAAACTATTGAGCACAAGTTGTCTGCAAAAGGATGGAACATGCGACCCCAATCGCGCATGTTAGCTGCGGTGAGTAGGTGGATACTGGTTTGATGCAACCTATCTTGAAACAAACGACAGTTGGATTACTTGTCCCAAATGGTTTTGACCATGGAAAATGGTAGGCTGGTGAACATTTCTGGTCAGAACATCATAAAACACCTCGGGCGCATGCTGCAACAGTGGGCAGCGAAGGTTGGCTACAATATGATTCTAGCACTAAAATATGGATCATGCTGGTGATCACAGTGGCAGATTGGGGAGATGGCCAAATAGAGCGAACCACATGTCAAAATGCTGCAGCTATGGATGGTTCACAACTGATACCGCAGAAACGTTGCACCGCAATCCTTCATCTAAGGGATCAAGTCTCTTGCGGAGAATGCGCCCTCTGAGGTTGTGCCCTACTCTTCACCAAAGATCCTCTCAAATCAGATCTTTATGAGCCATAATCCAAGAAGATTCACATGTTTCCAAACGTTGGGTGCTGGGCCCCCTAATTCCACCATTCTCTCTCCAATGCCATTCCGGGGGTTCCTAGTCAGGCTGATGGCGAGCAGGTGAGCCAAATGAAGCCAGGACGCAAGTTCTACCCCCTTTTCTCAACATTTCGCCTCTTAGCTTGATGCATCTTGTTTTGAGTAACGAACTTCAGATGTTTTCAGGCTCCCAGACGGTGGACCGCTGAAAGACTGCCAGGTATTGCAGGCCTGGTGTGGCTTGATCCACTTTGAGGGGCAGCCATTGCCAGTCAGTCCCGGACTTCACATATAGGACACCCTTCAGCTCATCCTCACGGGGAGGTGTCAAGAACCTCAGTCATGTTCAGTCACTATGCGGGTCACCCTTTTGTGGGGACCCAGCAATTAACAAGAGTGACATAGCCTTGCTATCAGCTTCGAACATGAATTTTGTTGGTTGCTACAATGCTTGGCAAATGCAAAATCGCTTACTGAATGTTATTGAGGGGAAAACAATGCATTTACACCTTTGGAGGAAACTAAATCATACTAAATCATACTGTGCTGGAAGACTCGAGCAAGACTGATCTAATCTCCTCATCAAACTTCGCTTCAAACCTCAAGGTGTAGAGCCCTACACCTCCCGCTGCAAGCTTCGATGCCACCAACCTCCGAAAGGCGGAGTGAAATTTCTGCTGTTCACTGAGCACGCTACTCATAATACTCCCCGCAATGACATGAAATTTCTCCATAGGCCAGGATCTTTCATCATAAACATCCAGTTCGGCTGTCTGAAATCGCTCCATGTCACTGCTGTTCCCAAAGGATGCCATGGCGCTGAAACGCCGCGCCACAGCACTTTCAGACAGGAGATCTGTGCTGAGCACATGCCAACCCCGGAGTAGGGCCACCAAGGAAGCGAAACCTGCACCGGCCCCAACCTCCAAGAATCGCCTTGGAACACATCAGAGTCACTTCTTTGAGATCGAGCATTCCCATCTGATCTAACAAAATTACCCTCTGGTAAACTAACATAGCTATGGAAAATCACCCATTTTAATGGGAAAATCAACTATAAATGGCCATGAAAGTCAAAGCTAGGGTAACAAACAACTAAAAAGTCAAAGGCTATTGTGGGTATGGCTTCAATTCGTCCAGGCGCACATGCTCCGGAGGGTCCAACATGTTCAGCCTCGCAATTGCATGTCCCAAAGCATAACCGGAAGGCCACAGGAAGCCAGCACCCGACTGGATCGGGATATCCTAAGCCCATTGATCCATGGCTAAAAAATCAACTTTTAGTGGAATATATAGTAAGGTGGCAAACCCAATAATAAACCATCCCCAAAATCACTATAAATGGGTGCTGTAAACCATCCCCAAATGGTAGGTTTTCCATTGGGTTTGCCACAATGTAGGATGTACCAAAATGACAATATATCATATATTGGCAAACCTATCACCAAACATGCTAAAAGATGCTAAAAAGTCGAAGGATATGGCTATAATCCATCCAGTATCAATTCTGGGAAAGCTGCGGCTGAAGTGTTTTCTCTTATTTTCAAAGAGCCAGCGCCAATAATTCAAAGCGCTAGCTTGAACCAGCTTCAAATAGGTATTTGCCCGCCCTGATTGCCTGGAATGGGTGTGAAATGTCAACAAGCCATGATTGTACCAAGGAAGCCCTCGCTGTGCGATGTTGTGAGTGACACTGCAGCATTCCAAAGCACTCCTGCCGCGGCAGCCGGAATGTCCTGGTTGGATACTTCCGCCATGCCGGATAGCTTTCCAAAGATGTCGCAACATAAACGCGAAGTTGCAACAGTTGTTAAATATGCAAGCTCCGTTTGGGTCAACACAACATGATACTTCAGGAATGATCAGATCGCTTTCGCCGCCTTCAAACAGCGAAACGCATGCAGCCACTTGCAGCAGCAGAAACGCCAGGTTTAATCCGCGTCCATGGCGAAACGGCATCTGGATGCCCGGAGACTACACGTGACATCCTGAAACAGGAGGGCCTGCATCTGCGCCACTGAGTTGCCAAAACTTGAAACAGGCCAACGTAGAACCATCAGCTTTGCTATTACAAGCTTTGGCAGTTGCCCCGCAAGAGACATACTTCAAACATCTTCGGATTTGCGTTTCGGTGCACAAAGTAGTGAGATAATTTGAGGCCACTGTTTGTTGGTGATGCGATCTTGTCAAATTTAGAGTATTCTGTCGGTCTTTGGATGCCCCATCGCTGAGACAAACTGTACAGCGAAATATTCACAGCCACTGCACTGGGTCATGGCTGTGATATGCTCGTGGGGGATACCAAAAATGGCGGGTCAGTACAGCCAATCAAATGAAGGGCACCTCAAACAGAACAAACCCAGGAATCTACTGGGTATGCCCTAAAATCGCCCACTTGTACTTGCCAAAAGCTTTCCTCCGAATGAAAGTAGCCTCCATCCTGCGGTAAACATGGCAATGACAGGTCCACGAATCCTCCCATAGATGATTTCATGGGATTTCCCAATGGCATGTTTGAGAACCAAAAAGCAAATTTAACATGGAATCATATATGGAATCCCTAAAAATGCAGCCATGTTTTGATTTCGGGGATATGACCCAGCTATCGGGTTCCATCTCAGGCTTAATGCCCAGCAAGGAGGTATATGTATAACATAAGACCTGCGGCAAGCGGCAAGAAGTCAAAAGAAACACACCCACATGCGACTTTGGGGTACTGAATGACAAATGGTGCAGTGTCAATTGCTGGTTGGTGGCTGGGCCACTCTTAAATTCTGCTTGTGGAATCATCATTCCATTTCTAGAGTGGAAAATAGAACGTGATTGAAACCACCAATGAAATTATTACATCCCATCTTTATCCATATTCATGAATCCTGTGAATCTGTGATTGCTTGGGAAAGCTGAGTACATGGTTTCACGTGGAATTTGATTGCCGTTTATCCCGGCAGGACTCGCCCATTGCAATTCCACCCTTTTTTCCAGCCACTCCAGCTATCTTCGCCACAGCTGAGTGCATTGGTGGATCGGGGTGCAGCCGCTGCTGACGAAAACATGACCTTGCACTTGGATCTTTATACCATTTACTAAGCGATTATAAGTATAAGTGGAGAATAGTTATATATTATATGGGTTCATATTGTGATACATATATATATATATATATAAATATGTAGATAGACCCTCGTAGTATGGGATATTAACCACTGAATATCTGGGACCCGCAAGTAGGTATCTTTTTTGAATCATCTTGAACCAAAGGCCATCAATAGGACAACAGATTTGGCCAAAGCTGTCCCACCAACTCCGTGTTTCCCCTACTTTCTCTTGCGGCCGACTGTTCATTCCAATCTAAGTCAAACGTATTCTTGATGCCACATGAACAATCACAATGTGGCAAGGTGGTAAGCCAAATCATAAACCATCCCATTATTCGGGGTCATTCCAAATCATCCCATTGCTACCAAGATCATGCTCAATTCCATAAAACATTATTATTGGGATCTGTTGGGAATGGCTTAGGGCATTGGGCTTGATTTCACCATGGGGAGATTGAGAAGTTCAGTCGTTTGATCCCACAAATTACAGGTGGCAATTCAGCTGCAATCCAGTCTTCCAGGTGCCACATCACTTGACCCATACCAGCCAACACCCAACAAACACGTGCGAATATATATATATATAATTATATATATATATGTACCTTAAGCCTCAAAACCCGAACAAAACGTAGGATACTAAGAAAACACGATGTTTTACGACAAAACCCGATGTTTTAAAAAACACGATGTTTTCATGATGCAGAGATTCAGAGATAAATGAATAGAATCAGCAGATTCCAGCATTATTAGCTACAACCTCCAACAATCATGTGGTTAGGAAACTTATGTAACTCCTTGGCCCCCTCTTAACCACTTGATGATCATCACCCACCAATCCCGTTGCCGATGTCTCTTCTCGGCTCATCTTGGACATGGTCTTCTGGATTGGCATGCCGTGCCACGGCCTGAGAATCCTTCAACTTTGGAATCAAAGTGTTATATAATTTGTTTAGGTTGTCTAATTTCTTTTCAACTCCGCGTAGTAGCGTGCTCTACTTCAGCGTTAGGTAACAACGCAAAAATAAGGTTTTCCCTAATCAGGCTCAGGCCGCACAATCCATCCTGCTGACACCCAATGCTCGAAACAAGCTTGCATATACCTAGTAAGGACCCTATCTATAACAGTACGAGCCGACACTCTACGGCTTAGCCTCGAGGGTCGGCCGACAAAGTCTTCATCTGGCTGCACACTGAAAGCCAGTGGCGACAGGACAGCAATATTTTGCTGTCCAAAATGGATCAGCGAAAGGAAGCAATGATGTAGCACGTGTAATTTTGGTTGCAAGATGAACAATGCTTGGTTGTTTTGATGCGCCTCAGAAGCTAAAGCCGAATATCTCCTGAGAAATTGCATTCCTAACTGTCCAAACTTGACTGCGTCGTTTGGCTGAAGCCACAAGTCGCTGGTGTACAAGCCCCGTAGGAAATTGTTGATAGCTTTCGCAGCCTCCCCACACTTCACCAACATCAGCATATCGGAAAAATCCTCCGTCTCAACTAGGAATTTAAAAAAGTGCATCAAATTGGTGGACAGAGCTCCCTTATGCCACCCCCCTGAAGGGTAAACAGTGGTTTTGGGCCACTGGATGCACTCCTTCGTAAGTTTGGATACCTGAGACACAGTCGACGTAGACTTGCACCACTCCAAGTACCTCTTTGTAAGAAGTTCAAACCTTTCATCTATAGAACCTGCTTGTTCACGTCCTGACAGAAGGGCTAGGACGCTTCCTAGGAAGTTGCGAGCACCCCCAAGGTGCCATGAATGAAAAAGATCAAAGGCCCAAATTGCCGCAGCTTCCCCATTACAATGAGGTATGGAAAGTAAGGCTGGTGGGGATCTGAAAGGTGACACTTGGTGCATGGTGGCCAGCCACTTTGGATTGCGGGTGTGAATTTCCTCGTAAGGAATGTTGGCCTTGCCAGCACAACATAAATGGCACACAGGAGCATAGTCAGCACGATTATTCACCCTCTTCTGAACATTGTTGAACGTTCGTGTCAACAACCCGGAGCGTTGCAGAAATGGCCAATCGCCAACTACATTGAGTGTCATGATCCAATGCTTCTCCCCTTGGGGGCTTGTAACACCACAAGTGTACATGTGTTGTATCTCCGAAGCCAAATCCTGAACCAATGCTTCCCAAACGTGTTCGTTGTCCCCGGTGTAGTACTTCTTCGGCATGGAAGCTAAAAGAAACCGATGGGTTAAAGAATGACCGATGAAGTTCAGTTTTTGCTTCAGGTATGGTTTTTGCACCTTCTTCTGAGTCTTCTTCGCAAACTCCTTTTCTGGTCTCAATCCTCTCCCCAGAAGACTGTGAAAATTGAGGCACATGAAAGCTGATCGCTTTCTCCCACGGCCCTCGTCGCCGTGCACCACGCACGGCGCAGTTCTTTCCAGCAACAACTTTCCTTCTCTCTGCATTTGGAAGATTGGATGGTTGGGATACATTTTTTCATGCATCCGCCAAAATTCTTTCAGAATAGCCTTTTCTCGTGGTGGGTCAGGTCGCACAAGCCCTGTCAAAACATGCCAGCAATTGTTGCGCAAGATGTATTCCACCCAGCTGCGCATGCGAAGTACCGGTAGCTTGAAAGACTCATCTTGGGTGGTTAGGTATGTCTTTGGAATATCTAGGCTGAGCTTCAACTTCTTCACTAGTACCCTTCCTGAATCTCTTTCTGAATTCTTCTCAGTGCAGCCCGCTAGATCGACTAAGCCCCCGGAGCTTGACGCAGTAGCGCGCCCAAAGTCTTTGACAATGTTCTGCGCAGTGCGAATTGCTCCAGCACATGGGGCCTCAGCGTAGTAGGAAATGGGAAAGCTTCAAAATGAGTTTCATAGGTTAAGGTTTTGAAGAACAGTTCAGCGAGATAGGGAGAGTTGGGTAGAGCAACATGTTTTTTTTTCCAAATTATTTTGCGATTCAAATCTGATGTCAAACTTGAAGATGCACATCGGCATTCGTTTTTTCTTCCTCTTTATCCACTGCAAGTGTGAAACAGCTAATGCCCTGCCAACACTTCTGGTTTCAAGGGAGGAATGGGTGGAGGTGTCTTGAAAGACCTGTACACAACATAGGTCATGAACTGTGCACCACTTGAGGTCGAACATGTCGTGTCCACGGTGTCACCCCCTGATCTGACATTGCGGCATCCCTGTATGCCTCAAGATGTTGTCACTTGGCTTTGAACAACATGTGCCATTGACATGGAGGAAAAAACGAAACCCCAAAGGATCAAAGTTGCCATATGCAACCAGAATACTTTTGTATTTATCGACCAGCGCAGCTTCAAGCATAGCGGGGGTAAAGGGTTCCTTTCTTGCAAGCAAAACGATCATGTTGCTCCATTTTGCAGGATCTGTGGAATATCCATAGGTCGTGTTTGTCCAACGCCGCACCACATCAGTGGTGAACCCAACCTTGAATATAAGCGGGGACTCTAAACGAATCAAAGCATCCATTGTAGCAATCGCATGCTTCAGAATTGCGCCAGCATTAGCAAAAGGTTTAGGAAGTTGGAAGCTGATGCACCCCAAGGCTTCACATTGTTGCTGCAATTCAGAAAGGTCAGGGGCAGAACGAAAATCGTCAAATGTTTGGCAAACACTCGTTGAAGGGATACTGCCACCACTCTGTTCCAAAGACCCTTGATCAACTGGATGTTGTTCTTTGCGAGCCCACGGAAATGGTAGCTCCTTGTCCTTACTTCCAAAAATGGAAAAAACAAAATAAAGCATATATCTACTGGCCGTATGAAAAATATTCTAGTCAACTTTCTTTTGCTAGGTTTTACATGTTGAGGTGCCATGCCTCAAAAAGGCCAAGTTTCTGACCGGTGACAGGTGAACAAGTCTAACAACTCTTCTTCAGGGCTTTCCATTCAGGACCATTCATAACGCCCCTAAAGTTGATTGGAATCGCTTGAGCCTAAATAAAGATAAAGGCACGGGTCAATCAGGAATCCCCGAGTCACAGATCCAGCCCGCCACAGCTCAGGTTGGGGCTCCAGCGCCAATGTCTGCATTGAGACCGCGAACTATGCGGCCAGCTGAGTACCTGGCCAGAAGCAGCGTGGGAAAGACATGGAGGGGGCTCAAAACCTTACCAGGGTAGCCAGGAACGAAGCAGCCAAACATTCATTTCACGTTCGTCGCTGAAGCTGCACATGATCCCACGTGCAACCAACTTGTGGTAGACCCTAGACTTAATTTCCTGCACGAATGCGCGCAGGTGACAAAAGCACCAAGACAAGAATTGAGCTGCATGCTTCCCCAAAAACACGAAGTCAAAATTCAGTGACACATTCATGAGAGCCGCTTTATTACAGATGTCTGTTCAAAGGAAAGCATTTGTGTAGCAACTGCAGGTCAAAAAGCTCAAACCGACCTACTTTTCCTTCTTAGCCTTTTTGGCCTTCTGAGACTTTGGAACCAATTCCTTCGGAGAAGATTCCCGTTTGTGTTTACTCTTATCCTTCTTATCCTTCTTATCCTTCTTACCCTCCTCATCCTGAGACTTGGGCGTCTTTGCGCCCCGAGGTTTTTTGTCAGGCGCCGTGCTCTTCTCAAAGAACTTCTTCGCATTCCTGGATGGAAGCTGAGAAGCAACCAGTGCGGTTGAGGGTTTCAGGGTTCAAAGCATTCAGAGTATAAAGTATAAGCACAGGTTTTTTCGCACATAGATTTGGCATCAAAGTCAAACATGGTCAAATAAATATGGAATGGTGGCTCTGCTGGTGGGTCCTGACTTTCATCTCCGCAGCCACGGCCTTGCTGCACCTAAGAAGGTTTCAGCGTAAAGTGTGCCAAAGCTTTACCATTGTCATCCCAAAGCTTTACCATAATGATTCCAAAGCTCAGCATCAAACACAAGAGTAGACTCTCGCATCCCCTGCTCGGCAGACTTGTAGAACCTGAGATAGACAAACATGTTTTTTATATAAAATCTATCTTATGACATCTTACTGTTTGCAGATGCCAGGAGTCTGCAATGTTGAAAACAGAAAAATGGGGCCAGTATAGACATTGTTGCTTGTAAGTAACGCCTCCCCAAATTTGTCAACTTCACCTTGGGCCCAAATCATGTTGCACTTGTCATACTCCTTGTCCATGGATTGAATCTGGTCCTGCAAAGTCTTGATGCACCTGGGCGCCAAGGTATGTGATGAATCTACAGTAACCACCGCTGGAAGATACGCATGCTGTGAAGATGTGTCTCTTGGCAAGGGACGATTTGGTTGTCTCATCATCACTGTAGTTTTTCTGCAAGTCTTTCGCTAGGCTTCGTAGCTTACCGCTCTTGGACATGATGGATTCCATGAACTTTTGCAGAGCTGCTTTAGTCTGTCCAGGGTTGATGGTAGTTTGTGTTTATTTTTTAAAACAGTTCCATCAAGACATATCAAAACGAATACATTCAACCATCAATCATAAAGTTTACTGGCCTGTGCAAACTTGTCTTGGCCAAGATCTTCTGGTTTCACTTCAAGAGCTCTCTTGCTCCTTTCCTCAAACCCTTCCATGCCTTTGAACTGGCCTGCGTGGTTCCACTCTGGCTCACCATCCGCCTGCCAAGGATGAAAGGATCACCACAAACGTGGTTGGCTGGTGCTCGTCTGACAGCATGTCACTGGAAACCATGGAGCCTTGGACTGCTTGGTGTGGGATCGCTCGTAACTCTGGGTTTCTGTACGCTTACCCGTCTCCTTGACAACCACCCAGAATTCCGGGATCCCATCATACATGTTGTTCCTGGGCAAAATCGACAAGGAATTTGACATATGTAGCCAAAGGTTGAATTCCTAGCTCACTTGGAAATATTTGGAATCAACATGTTGAGGCTAGCCACCGACAGTAAGCTTCACCCAAAGCAGCGCATCGTTTCTTTGCGCCATCAATCCGAGCCCTAAGGGCCGGTGATCAGGGATGGGATGGGTACTTGCATCAAAAGATTGACAACATCATTTTTATTTGGCGGCAACCCTATGTCATATAGATACATAGTAATTAGCAGCTTTCACAAAGAACTGAGGAAACAACTTATTCCAACCAAGTTCAACCAAATCTTCCTCGGAATACCAGCCCTCGTCGATAAAGAGCTGGATCTCTTGCTTCTTCTTCACTATGATGGTCAATTGGTTCAGCCATTCCTCCTGCGAAGTTGTGTGAGTGGCAGACCCCCGAAAACAATTGGAAGGGAACTGACTCACAAGTTCAAAAACAGGAATCATAATCTGCCAGCCCTATCCTTACAGAAGTTGGCCTTTGTCAGGAGATCTGCCAACATGTTTTTGTTTCCCGTTTGCCATTCTTTTCGGACCCAGGCATCGACATTCAGATCGGTTCTTTTTGATTTGGGCTTACACATTCGAGAGATTCTCATTTTGGCAGCTGCGCGAAGTCTGACCTGCACGGGTCAAACACACGATGAAAACCAAAAGCGTGGGTCCTTGAAATTGCGAATGAAAACAAAAATTAAGGTACTGTGACACAATGTTGATTAGTTTGTCTCTTGTGCCCGCTCTACCTACTCTCTAATATTTGGGAACCCAAGTTGTGAATGGATATATCCCGGCCTGTCGCTCAGTCATTCCTGGAGGCTTAGGCCCTGTAGGAACAAGTGCACCAGTTTGTTCAGCTGGCTGTGTGCTGTCAGCCTTTGGTGCTTCAGGTTTTGAGCTACTGGACTCAAGTGAGGTGGCTTGCTGTTCAACACTTGCTGGCTTTGGTTCTGCGACTGCGGGCTGTGCCAACTTTGGCTCAGGTTCAGCGACTGCTGGCTGTGTTTCCTGTGGCTCTTTGTTTGCCAACTGTGTTTCCCTCGGTTCTGAAACTTGGCGTGCTTGCTCAGTACGCACCGGTGTGGCTATGGCGCGTTCTTTGGGCTTGGCAGCACCTTTGCCATCCCCCGGCACCTTACAGCAAAATGCATTACCCTTGGTTACTAGCTGCGAATATCTCAAGATACCTCAAGTGTAAAAGCAGTTTTCCAAAAACAACCAAATTGTTGGCTTAAGCGAAGCACCTCCGCGTCATCATCCAAATCAATGACCGTGCGCTCTTTGACACCAGCCTGCCGAAGTTCTTCTTCGGAAGCCTGGGGGGGAAGCAGCTCTAACTGCCCAACCTAGATTGATTTGAGATTCTCAAGCTCAGGATTTGGCTGGAACCGTGTCCGCCAAAAAGACATGTTGCTTGGTGACCTGGATCAAATTTTGGAAACTTTGGCGATCATAGTTGACTGGGAAATTTTATCTGAGACCCATGCCTGGGAAGGAACAGAAGCAGCATTGAGTTGTAGATCAACCTCCTGGATACAAGTATAGCCAGTGGCCAGGGGGAAACACACAAATACCAACCAATGAATATATACTTGAGGAACACACATACCGTATATTATATATTGGGTCGATCCTGAAGCTGTAGCAATAATTGCCGTTCTTCTTCATCATCGGACATGGGTTCCGGTTTGGCAGCCATCTCTACGTGGTCAATGCCAGCTTGCAAAGTTTCACAACTCCACAGATTCGACACTGGTTGGTCAGGTTGAAGTGACATGCCCACACCCCTTTTGTAGGCTAGTCACGACAACTCCTAACTACCCTTGGAAAAAGCAAATGGCTCACCAGTTCTATCGAAAATTAAATCCCAATGATTTGACACCACCGCAATCTTGCTGAGGCGAACAACGAAGCTGTTTGGAGGAGCAATTCCTGTTTCCGCTGCCGGTCTGCATATTGGACGTGTGGATGGCACACGGCTGCTCAATTCTGAGCCTGTGGAATCCCCGAATTTTGATTTGAATTGCTAAAAAAATGAGGCAAAAATGGTCATGGTGGGACCCCTTGGAACCCGAACTAATAGTACGGGTTTGCACGGGTAAAGTACGGGTTCAGGACGGGTTCAGCACGGGTTTGAAAAACACAGTGTTTTCTAAAAACACAATGTATTTATCCCAAAAGTTCGGGTTAGCACGGGTTCAACACGGGTTCAGCACGGGTTCAGCACGGGTTTAACATAGACCCGAACTTTTTTCAGTAAAGTGCGTTCAATTTCAATCCAAATCCCAAATTGCCCCATTTAATGAGATTGATTTTTTGGGGCACCACCATGACCACACCTCAAAAAGGTTTTGCCAAGGACTTGGGCACAAAAGGACGCCATTCTTCTGGGATCTTAAGATTTCGATTGCCCCGCAGGTATTCGTAAACTGGGGGGAGATCCACAAACGTCCAAACATCAGATGTTTCCCATTGAAGTTCTGAAAATGTGACAATGGCTGGTGGTAAATCGGCCGGAAGCTCAGGAAGACCTTTGCAGGATGCCTTCAAAGATTCGACCATGTCCAGGACCTCCCGCGCAAATCTCATTGGATACTGCCTGGGAGCGTAACAGAAGGTGGAGGGTTGACATTCATCCACTTTTTTTATATATAAGGTATACTAAAAGAATCAAAAAAATGGGAATGGCCAACAATCTCAAAGCCCACAGTCGAACACATGTTTATCTCGATGCCAATTGACCATGCAGGGATTGTCCCAAACTGTAGAACTTCACTGTCCTCTACTAATTAACCTAGGAACTCTGTGGCGCGTAGCGCCGGTGTTCCCTTCCAACGACGCTTTCCAGCCGAATCCCGGTAGTGTTGCACGGTCTTGACTTTCTTCTCAGAACGTCGTTTCCACCCTTGAAGCTTGCCTTTGTCTAGTTTTCTGATATCACTTGAGTTGGAAAAACACACATGCCGTTTCGGTGTACTGGCCCCGTAAGAACCCATCCACCAACGTACCTCTTGGACCTGGGCGCCGGATGTGGGAAGTGCCAAATGGAAAATGGAACATGAAAATCCTTGAATCTAGAATTTGCAGTGTGTTTGAAATGTTCATCAAGTAAACAGAGTGGAGAATTGAATGCTGAAGCTCGGACCGCCATTGGTCCACCAATGTTGAAGATCGATTCCATGCAATATCTCCATGTTGGATAGAAGCACTGATATGAACCATTGGGCTGCTCCAGCGTCCAACAACCTCCAAGTGCCGTGCAGAGCAGTATTAAGAGGCATGTCCTGCACGGGGTGCTGATGCAAAAAACAATGTTCAGGAGCTCAAGATTTGAAAATTGATTTTCTTTGTCATGCCTATATACGCATGTCCCCTGGCTTTTCAAATTAAACCCAATCCTCTCCAGAAGCTTGTTGGAACACGCCACTGAATTGTATAGGGTCCATCCAATGGATGTACAAGCACTTCGAAATGACGTCCCAACATTGACCCGGCAAAAGCTGGAACACTTTAGTCCAAAGTGTGCAGCAAAATCTTCAGCCACACTTCGCAACATGAAGAGAACTGCCAACCTTTGGCACGGACAGTAGAGCGGCAATCGAGGATTATTGACGCCAAAAACCACACAAAAAAAAAGTCAAAAGTGTTGAGCTTGAGAGTGCTATTGTACCCAACTAAATTCAAATTCAAAGTTGTCAGCAAGGGACGCAAAGCCACTTGTAGAGTTCAAGTCCATATAGTTTGACTTGTAACGCTCTGGCTCCAGATTGTCAAGCAAATCAAAGCGAGCGCTCTTGTACATTGCACTTTTCATACATTTAGTTAGGTTGCCAAGTCCCGCAAAGTACTCCAACCATTCGTACGCCTGCATTGACAGCATGACGTGATCCCTTGGCGCATCAAAATTTCAACGATGCAATTTACCTGAAATCTTCAGTACTAATTATATCCGATAGCCATGACACACCCCAAGATTCCCAAAGTGCCTGCATGGTCTCGAAAGACCACACCAGGAGTAGAATGCAAAGGACAAAATCCTGCGTTTGGAAGGCGAGATGGATGGGTCATGGAACTTGGTGGTTAATTTTTGGAGGGACATGTGAAAAGTCAACTTGGACCAGAAATCTCCGGGTTCCTTTGGTGCGCGCAATGACCGAAGTCTCCATACCAAGGCATCGAGATGAACCATTGCTTCCCCAAAGCAGCGTTGGATAACCCAAGTATCTCAACCCGATGCAAAGAAATATAATCAATATATTTAAAGTTTACACTCAGCCCCAATGTTCTTTGTTTTCTGTTCCATGACTGCGGCAGAAATATTGAGCCATCAACGTTGAGGAGGATTTGGTCATGGAAAGATCAAGAAATCCAATCACGGAGAAAAAATGTAACTTTATATCGATATAACGATATATACCGAATATGGTTGATATTGAATGGTGATTTTCTGCATTCAAAGTGAAATTGGAGAAACATGTTTGAAAATCAATTCCTTCAGTCAACGCATTTTTTCTTTTGGGAAAGATGGCTTCAACACCGACTTACGCTCTTAATCCCAAGCGAGCTGGGGGCACCATTCCGCCCCTTCTTCCACTTAGCCCTCACTTGCCACACCCGGCGTGAGGACCGGCTGCTGGCCGATCTTGGCCTTCCCATTCGAAGGACCTGGGCGCTGGGAGCGTGCAAAACTATCAGAAACCCTCAGGGTGGAAGTAACAGGATTTGTGTTGGCATGGGGGGTGATATGGGCAATTAGAAATGTTTCAGCAACTTTCATAACTCAATTAGTCCAACAAATTGTTCATATATATAGTTTGGATCGATTTAGCTTCGCTACCGAGCTGACACATTTTTTTTTGCTCGAGAGTTGGCTTTGCCTCCCAACCAGTCATGGCTAAACACACACTTTTGCTCTGCCAGCTGGCTGCTGAAGATCAATCTGGGACCACCGTGTTTATCCAATCAAAGTAGCATATATAGCCGATGTAACACATATGATTTGGGTCCCAAAGCAGAAAATCAAAATGGCTAAGAGCTAAGACCATGTATATACTTCAAAATAAGGTTCGTCCAACTGAATTTCCCAGCACTCAGCAGTGCTAAGCCAGCAGAGAAACTAGCGCTTCAATCTTTGACCATTGCGAGGTGAGCTTCTGGCAACCCAATGTTTTGAAGAATGTTGTATTCTGTGCCATGGGATCGCCTATAATTAAATTATGAAACAAAACAATCCCAAACTGATGTTTCGTCATCATAGTAGAGAACATATCACAAAGAGAGTAGGGGTGATGCCATCCAAAGCTCCCGCCCTAAGCACGAGATCTATCTAGGCGAGCGCCTTCCCCAAACAAGTTGTTTTCAACTTGTTGACCCAACAGCGCTTTTCAAAAGCCACAGATTCCATACATGGCGGCAAGTAACGTTGATACTATACCTACTGACTCAACTCATCAAGTGCCGCTTGCGCAGCCATCCTGATCATCTCCTTCATTCGGTTCAAGCCCCTGTGACCAGCCAAGTCAGACTCCTCATTCACCACACCTCTCGCAAACAAATCGTCCCAGTAGACAGCCTGGGCCGGGTCAGCGCTGAGCCACCCAAAACAAGAGTAGGGAAACACATGCTTTTGTGAATGAATAAGAGCAAGCTAGGATCCTGGTAATTTTAGATATAAATTATCTTTTTGAGACATAGGGCCGTTGTTGAAAGAACAAAACTGTTGAATTAAAACAAGTGGCCAGCATGTGAGCAGCCTTGATTGCGATTGACATCTTGTTGATGTAGCTCGTTTCACGGTTCAAGAAGTTGTAAAGGCCAAATTTTTTTCCCTGCTTTAGATGTTTCAACCCGCAACTTGCCCTGGATTCGCCCCAATAGATGTTCAGCTGGCATGTTTGGAGGGGAGGCATCTGGTCCCGAAGTTCTTGTCGAACTGGGAGGGAGTCTTCTTTGATGTGCTGGTTGTTCAAGGCGAAGGTTTTCAACATCAGGATCTGCGCATCCCTATCTTTTGGGGTTGGCTCCAACGTGGGGACTGCTGATGCCGACTTGCTTTCCTTGCCCTTGGACTTGCGTTTCTTTGTCTGGCCTTCTTTGCTGCTGCTTGCCGGTTCACTTGCTGGTGGATTTGCTTTCCGTTTTTTGTCCTCCTTGCCTGTCACCTTCGCCTTCGTATCTTTCTGCTTGCTGGTGCGCTTGCTGGCAGACTTGCTTTTATTTTTTTTTTGCCTGTTTGCCTTTCACCTCCTCCGTGGTATTTGCTTCTGATTCTCGTTTCCGTTTCCCTTTCGTGGCAGCGGTTGGCTTCTCACGAACTTCCCACCACCAACAGCCATGCTCATAATCCCATTCCCATTCCGAGTGGTACCAATCCTCCCAACCAGGACCGGATTCCCAATCAGCATTCTCCTTTTCAGCCTGCTTTTGGCCATTGCCTCGGCCCTTCCCCTGCCCCTTTGTTTTCCCACGTCCTCTCCCACGCCCTCTGCCACGTCCATCCTCATCCTTCCGGGATTGCTTGAAACGAAGCTGCTGGTCCCTGTCAACTTTGTTCACATGCTCCTGCAAAGAACGGATGCAAGAGATAATTGGGTGCACTAAGGAGCAATAAAAATGATGTATACTTGGAAAAATATGTTACCTTTCAAAAACCAAAAACATTGCAACTCGTTTTGAAGACCCCAAAATTCCTCATCGCTGGAAGTGAAGTGGTCACCACCATCAGCTTCTTCCAACCGGGGGGCTAGGTTTGTCTTAACCTCCGTTCTGGCGGGTTCAACCTGGTCAGTCGTTTGATCGGTTTGGTTTCGTTTGTTTTGGTAGACTTGACGGCGCTCAGATGTAGATGGGCTTGGCGTCACAGAAGTAGGAACAACCGAAGGTGCAGGAGTTGGAGCTTGAACAATGTCCACCGGCAAAGTGTCAACATAGTCGCCCCCAAAAGGCAAAGAGTCAGAGACTGTCACAACTCTTCCTACAGGGCCCAAACTATCATCGTGGGAAAGCGTCCAGTCTGCCATATATGGATCGACAGAACGGTTTGTAATACATACAAGGGGTTTGTCTGAAAAAATAGACCCTAAATTTAACTAAATATCAACAATCATAGCGATGGAGATGCCGGGTCAACAACAACAGCAACAACAACAACAACAACAACAACAGCAACATAACCCAGATAATATTATAAATCCCATCCAGTTGTCATGGAAAAAATCCAAAAACCATGTTTTTATTTTTTTTATATGTTGAACTCACAGTGTTGAAATATGTTGGAAATCCAATTGGTGTTGTGCTTGGTATCACCAGCCTGGTACACTTGGAGGCGGTGTGGCTGATGAAGCAGGTGTTGGGATGGCTGTGATTGCTCGGGAAGCCTTCTTGGCACGCAACCTTAGTCAGTTTGGGGAATCAGATCGATGAAAGTAATTATTATAACATATTGTTACCCAAACACATCACCTTGATTATTTCCCCCTCAGCCCTTAAGCAAGGAAGCTAAGCAAATCTCTCAAGGCCCGACTGCATTTATAAGAACAATTCATATGAAAGATTTTGGCATAAAGATGGAAAGTAACTCTGCCAACTGTGCCATGATCTTGGCCCGCTTGGCTTCAAGGGAGTCCCCGCTTCCACCTCAGGGAAATGGTTTTATCAGGAAATTGGTGAAGGGATGGTTCTACTTTTTGACTTTCCCACTTCCTACCTTCAGCACTGGCAGGAGTTGGCAAAGAAGGCACCGCTGCTTCAGCACTTGGTGGAGGACCGGCTTCACTGGGCTGAGCTGGAAGGGGAACCGGTTCCACACGGGCTTCCACACGGGGTTCAACATGAGGCTCCACACGGGTTTCCACACGGGGTTCCACGGGAGGTTCCACTGGCGGTTCCACTGGCGGATCTGGTTGGCGATCACCAGCTGAACCAGAGTTTGGATCCCCATCATCCCCCGATTCTGATTCAGAACCTTCTTGGTCGTTGTAGGCATCTTCATCAGAACTTTCCTGATGTTGTTTGCATCATCAGAAAATATAGATAAATAGAAGGTGGAAATGAGATACGATTAAATCACATGTCTATAGTGGTTTGCGCAGTATGCAGAAATTTTTGAACAGCATCGAAATCCCAGTTTGACCAGTCCTCATCAGGGCTACCACACGCCATTGCCTTTTTCCTGTAGATCATCTCACGGATCTCATTGACTCGTGCCTCAAGTGAGGACACATATTCATTGATTTTGGGAAACCATGGGATTTCAAAAAATCATAGAGCAAGGGCTCCAAGATCTAAATTACGATTCATAATTTACACCATGAAATGCTGGAATAATCAACCCCCACACCATTTGCAATGGAGGTGCTTGAAGATCAGGGTCCAAGACCACGCATAGGTTCTGAAAAGCATCCACCTGCGCATGAGTTTCAAGTTTGGGATGCCATGATTAGGAAAAAAAATCTGACAATTTGGTCGTGGCAATTTGGTGTGTTGATGCCCTGCTCACTGTTTCATGCATGTGTTCTTTCAAGATCTTTCAACTAAGAGAACAGTCCTATGTAGATTATACACAATAGACATGGTCAGTATTTTGTGATATCATGTTGTCCTTCCCTTGCATTGGTTTAACAAATAATTCTTTTAACAACCCCGCCTTGCTCACCTCCTTTCTACGACATTTCATCTTGATAAAGCCCAAAAGCTTGCGGATGTGCCACGAGTCTTTCTCCACATCAATCTCACCACCAAGCTCCCTTTTGTTCATACCCAAAAGCAAGTTGATCTCATCTTGGGTAGCTTCCACAGGGCAAATTGGCCTATGGGAGTGCACCGCCATTCGGGCCAGCAGGGGCAACAAAACCTCTGAGTTCAAGACACACGTGTGGATGTCCTCCCCAGCCGACCCATCTGGATGCAAAAAGGTTTGCCCAAAGCGCAAGCGACCCCTGATAACAGGGTCTTCATCCCATTCTTTGGCTATCCCCTTTACATCTAGCAAAGGGCCTTGCATTCGCTTGGGACTCATGACCCCAAAGATTTCAAGTCAGCAGCCTAAAAAAATTGAGCCAAAATGGGCTTCCAAATCAGAAAGTTGTAGCATCATGAGGCCCTTATATACAAATTGCTCCACCACAACCTGTGCCCCGGAAGGACTGAGAAGCCCGGCCACTGCTGGATTTCCACGTTCTTCATGAAAAACCGTTGATGCAGCGGGCGGAGCGGTTGAGGTGAATTAGGTATCTTAAGGAATCTTGGGGATATCTTGGGTTATAAGTCTAAATACTGTAGTATATAGTTCACAGGCGAATGGATTCACAAAATGCACAGATAAAATTCATATCTGTTGATTTCACGGGATGATCATATCATATGACTATGATATGAGTGGTTGATTTCTGTACCTTGTCTGCTTAGATGATGCCAAATCATGTCAAAACCATTCGAATAGAGCCATCCTGGGAAAACACGATGTTTTTCCGGAAACCCGATGTTTCTTCCAAATCCTGGGAAAACACGAGGTTTTCATTTTTATCCTGCAAAAAGTTAGGCTTTGGTTGTACCAGGTATATATATATATATATGTATATGAATATATATATATATATATATATATATATATTGTAAAACCTTGAACATCTTGAACAAATACACGCACCTTTTTAAAATCGGGCACATTATTTCAGTGACAACAACGAAAGGTTTTTCATGGAAAGACGGCGACTTCACCGCCTCAACCGATCACTGGCTCTACGCGTTGTCCGGCTTCGGCTCCGCCGAAGCCTCACAGCTGGAGAGGAACAAATGATTACCTCGCGACGGGTGGCGAAAGGTCCACTAGCCTACCGGGTAGACAAAGCATGGCTGGATATCATAGGGATACAGCTCGGGCTTAATTATAAAAGGGATATCATGGAAGATGGGTGGTGCCCAAGAACGTTGGCTAAGCTTGTTTATATTTAGATATAGTATGGTTTATGCAGGTCAAACTATAATTATTGGGGGTTAAAAACCAACTTGCAACTGGGGGGCACCACCTTGCACCAATCATAAAAATATGGGTGCTTCATCGCTATCAAAAATTGGCCATAATTCGGCATGGTGCTTGATTAAGTTTATGATATACTATAATAATTATGTCAATCATCGAAGGAAGATGAAGGAAGTTTAGAAGTCAGATGGAAAAGCACAGACAGGAAGAAGCTCAGACAGGGAGAAAGTCAGAAGAGAGAAGATAAGACAGGGAGAAGATCAGACAGGAGAAAGTCAAAGGAGAGAAGATGCAGGTGTGCGAAAAGGTAGGAAAGTCGCGGAACACTGTGTTTTTCCAATGTTTTGTGGCTCCGGAGGGTCGAAAAATAGGCTCGCTAAAGCGGCAGGTGCGGAGCCATCTGGGCAAATGAGAGATGAAAATTGCACGCCGTTGTGGCGCGAAGCGCGTTTTGAAGTAAAAAGATACAAAACACCTCATGCTCGGACCGCTTTTGGAAGTTGAGATGTGGAAAAAGTGCACGCCGTTGTGGCGGGAAGCACATCTCGAAGTAAAGAGTGTTAAAAACTGACGGTTTCGGAGCACTTTTAGACGTTCAGACTTCGTTTTGTGTGGCAAGCACAAGGGATTTTGCACCTTGTCAAAAGTGAGTTAAACGTGTTGGTTCTGTATCATTTTCAAAAAATGGCAGGCGGGGGC
The DNA here is from genome assembly GCA_003297045.1 of Symbiodinium sp. clade C Y103. Classification (NCBI taxonomy): domain Eukaryota; class Dinophyceae; order Suessiales; family Symbiodiniaceae; genus Cladocopium; species Cladocopium sp. clade C. The sequence continues at coordinate 764,575 of BGPT01000002.1, forward strand.
GCAGTACAAGAGACATTTCAAGCAAACATTTCAAGAGGTCAGGGCGCTGATTTCTTGAGAGGGGGTGCATTTTAGAGCATCAGATCGTCAGGTATCTTAAAGTCATTTTGCGTGACAGGTGCAGCACTTCGTATGACCTGGCCTCACGTTTTCGTGGCAGGCGCAATACTTGAGAGGCATGGCATGGAAAAATTGCACAACGCATTGGTACGAGGCCGTCAGCTCTGAACTCAACTTTTCATTTTTGAAGGAAGTCTCGCAGAATTGCTCTGTTTTTGATCGTTTCACCTTCGAAAATTGAGGAGGAAGTCTCGCAGATATGCTTCGCTTCGGAACGTTACACTACACTATACACTACACTATATACACTACACTACGACTACAGCTACAACCACAACTACTGCAACTACAACCACAAAAACGACAAAAACTACAACTACAACTACGACTACAACCACCACAACTACAACTACAACTGCAACAACTACATCTACATCTACAACTACAACCACAACTACACTACATTACAACTACACTGCGCTGCCTCCAACCACTTGTCGGTCCATCAGTGGGTTCGCTTTGCCATCCATCATTCACAGCAACCAACCTCTCCTATAGGTTTTCCTATCTTTGAAACTTCCGCCACCGCCTTGTGCGGTACTACTGGTAAATAAACAAACCATTCTCTTTTTATTCCCGGTGATTCCAAAGGCTATGTTTCAGTAGTCCTGGTACTGTATGTCTTAGGCTGTAGATCGCTATCACAAATATGGGCGATCGAGTTGAGGAAGCATAGGATATTGCTCCACTAATGAATCATTGACAATCTTGGATGCCCTGCACCTGCAAAAATGAAGCTTTTCACCCCAGGTTTCAACTTGGGCCCGTTTTTCACGAAGCACACATCACCAAACGTCACCCATTTCCTGATGGTTGAAGAGACAGTGTATTGCGAACTATCCAGTACAAGGATGGAATGGCTTTGGAACCCTGATAAACTACCGCCCAGTAAACAAACATGCTCATGGACAATCATCAGGGATTATAACCACTATCAATTACAGTATCAATCCCTGTCAAAGGCTTACTGAAGCTCTTCTTCGCCCTTTCGCTCATCGCCTTCTCGGAAATTGAAGAATCGAAATGCTTGAGACCACGAACTGCGAACATGCCCCATGAGGTCTTCTTCAAAGGTAAACAAATCGCAGGATTTGAAGAATCAACAGATTTTTCCAGAGTACCTAGGACCCGCCTCTGCAAATCACAAAACCCCTTTGAATGAAGGGTCTATCTAAAAATAGCGCAGCGTGAAATCCCATGGTTTCTCATCATTATAGTAAAATTGCCGTGCCACATTTTCAGACCCCTGCCGAAATGCAAACAAAGTGACTCATGGCGCTAGTAGGTAAAACTCTGACCCTCAGCTCTTGTCCCAATTTCAAGGCATCTTTCTTCACATAAGCTTTCAAGCTTCCTTCCTCGCCGCGCCAGCTTTGGTGTTGCTTCTTCAACTTTTCAGGCGCAATGAAGCCCCAAAGGGTGGAGCCACCCTTCAACTCGAGCTCCACAAAAACGCCATAGGTCATGACGCTGCGCACCACGCCTGCGCGCGAAGGAAAATGCGCAGGATCAAAAAAAACACGTCGGCCTGAAAGCGATTAAAACATGGCACCAACATCACCAACCATCTGAATAAATCATGCATATTAAATCGTATTAAATCATATTAATCCTTGAAAATCGCCATCTTCGCCATTGGATGTGAGGTCGCTCCTCTAAGCCACTTGCCGGTTGGCAGTGAGAACTGCTCCTCCTGGGCAATGCAAGGGGGTCAATTTTTTTTTTTTTTTTTGGGGGGGGGTACTAGATAAGTAAGATACAATGCTATATAGCCATCTATAGCCTATCGACTGTATGTTTTTTTGGACAGTCTATGCTGTTACAAACTATTATACAATCATACATGCATGTGACTCATATGACAAATGTGGATATTGACTGTCTGCACCCTGTTAGATAGAATCTTAATTACCTCGTTTACCCCATCCATGAAACCTGGTTTGGCGAATGGAACCCCAACATTATTTTTTAGATATACAACTATCATTTTCTGGAAGGGGTAATGAGTGATGCTTTTGACTCATACCCACATGCCTACATGGTTCAACCGCTGGTAAATGTCCAATGTTGGTGATTGGAAAGTGAATCTGCATGATTCACCAGCCTGGCACCTTTCTGCAAACAGGGCATCTGCAAATTTGTTGGATTATCATAACTTCCCTTCCAACTGCCCCTTTCTTTTGTATCCTCGAAACCAAAAAACAATAAAAAACATCGAAATATTCAGGAACTCCCCATGGTTTTCCGAATTAAATCATGTTAAATCATGTTAGACCCCAGTTTTCCAAGGCAAAAACCACCTTTTTCTTACACTGGTTTTCCCAAAAGGACCTCCCGTCCTCCAAGCAGTTGGGGCTTTGTCTCGTGCACAGCGAGAGCTCCTCGCCCGCCAAGCCCGCCTCGCCCGCCAAGCCCGCCTCGCCCGCCTCGCCCTTTGGCGCCGTCGGCGCCGTCTCGGAGCTGTTGTGGCCGTTCGCCGCCCCGTTGAGGCCGAGAAAGGGGGAACAGGATAACCTGGGAAGACAATCTCAACACATGTACACCTACAATATAACTCTGTATCTATGTATATGTATACCTATATGTAGTATGTAGTTGTAGCTGATTTATGAATGGTGCAGTGTCTAGCACATCAGAATAACAGTAGATAATATGAAATAGCAATCTAATTAGTAGATCCTTAAATAACTATTATGAATACGGCTACCGGTACTACGATAACCTAGAAATAATTGAGGATTGTCTACAGTATAAGAATCTCGTAGACCCTCTTACCATTCCCCTTCCCAGTGAGGGTCTATAAAAGGATTCCTTTCACTTCGGGTGTTGGGCGAGACTTGGGGTATGCTCCAAAGGTATGTTCAAATCATCTTCATCTTGGTCTAGCAAGGGAGGAAAGGTGCAATAGCAAATTATTTCTGATGGACCCTACTACCAAACCAGTCCAAACCAAACAATCCAGAATACAGTAACCCCCAAAGTAATAGAAAAGTAAATCCCCGCTAAGCTAGTGATAGATAATTTTTCTATATATTTGGGTGTTACTATACAGTAACTATTCTAGATTATTGTGGCACAGCATCAACTGGCCAAGAAAATTGTTTCTTCTTGAGAGAGATGAAATCCCTGGAAGAAAATCATGTGGGTCAAACGGCCAAACCATCAGTCAGGGTGGAAATGGTGACAGGGGTAAAAGGTGGACAAACTTTGACCGACATCTACTGTAAATCTATATGCACCACATTCATATGGCTTTCATGGCCAATCTTAGATAGCAAAAACTTAGTTTGTTCGTATTCATTATTAGATACTACCCTGATCAAACTCGCAAACAGAGAAAGTACCAAACTGTCCGAATCCTAGACATGTCTGGGTGCAGTTCGTATGTATTCCACCAGCTGGTTAATATATATATATATAATATATATATATATTCCAAAGTTGTTGGTCATATGCTTACATGATATACCCTCATAGTTGATGTATCCCATTACGATTGTTGGCGAATTCCGCCACTATTCCCAACAGATTCATTCTGGAATGAAATTCCACAACTGCGGGTTGGAGAAATTCCCAGGACTGATACTTGGTGGTGAACTGCCCATGAAACATACGTGGCTCAGTTCGCCCATGGACATTGCCCGAAACCCTGTCTCAACTCACTGGGGTCAACTGATCGACTTACTAGCTGGGCTGGCTTAGATCGAGATCCCATCATATCGCCAATCTTCCCCCAAACGATCCCCAAATCATATCAACTTCCCCATGATATTCATCATTGACATCTATATATATATATATGTGTGTGTGTGTGTCCCATTTTATCATATTCCCATTGAATCATATTTGTCATATAGGTTCTCCCTTCTCCCATTACATCACCACATATCACCACTATATGTATATATATATATATACACATTATTTTTTTATATCGCATTATCAGTCATATCAGTACTAAAGTTGGCAACCCAATGCCATAGACCTACGAGAGTTGGGGATGGTTTGTACATCCTGATGCCACCTATAAATATGGTGATTTTGGGGGCTGTTTATTATTGGGTTTATCACCACATTAATTCATCCATTGTTGGTCATGCCCACATCGGCCCACATCATTAACCCTTATCAACCCTTATCAACCCTTATCATCCTTATCAACCCTGATCAACCCTTATCTACCCTTATTAACCCTTATTAACCCTTATGAACCCTTATTAACCAGTATTAACCCTTATTAATCAGTATTCACCCGTATTACTGTAACCCTTTTTAACCAGTATTAACCCTTATTGACCCTTGTTAACCAGTACAGTATTAACCATTCTTAACTCCTTTTAACCATTAGTAACCAGTATTAATCATTGTTAACCCTTATATTAACCATGATTATTGTTGGTTATATGTAATGTATTCTGAAGTAAGCCACCAAGTGCTTCTATCACAACCCCCCCGATCTCGCTCGTCGATCCCAGCAGCCGCACAATCAGCTCCTCCTTTCGGCCCGACACCGGCAAGCCTTGCTGCTGGATACTGCGAACCCTCCAGTGAACTAACATAGCTATGGAAAACCAACATCTTTGATGGTTAAATCAACAATATACATATATATATATATATATACAGCATAATATTACATAAAAATTGTACATTATACTATACATATTATATATGTTGTATTATATATATAGTATTATATATATATATAAATGGCATTTTCAATAACTATGTTCAATTACCAGACGCTACTTGGAGGATCATCCCACAAATCGTAAGTAGTGAGTATCTGGGGCTATAAGCCGTTTATAAATGGGATAATCCGCGAAATTGGTTACTAACGACCTAACTACTTTAATTAAGTGGGATGATCCTCCACTTATGGTATTCATGGATGAAAATGGCCATGTTGCATGATTTGCCTACTCAAAATGATTTGATTTTCCAATGTTCAATGGCCATGATAATCAACTGATCATCAATGGCTCATTCTACGTATTTATAAGTAATGGACTCATGGATATCTCCCTCCATCAGTTGTAGTGGACAAGTAATGGATAGTTGAATACTGCGGCAAAACGGTAAGCCCAAAGCAATGAGGCATTACCAACATTGTGGAAAATAGGTGATGAAAACTGTACAAACAACCCTCCAGACTCCTGATAAAGGTCTATTGTTGGGTTCAGCCAATAGTTGGTAGCCCCTACCAAAGAAAGTAAACCTCCCTGTTGTTAGACTCTGTTGGACAAGTTTGTGAGCTCTGCAAACAGACAGAGTTTTTGGGCCGATTCAGGCTAAAATTTGCTGTGATTGTCTGACTCGTCATCAACATCCTCATGTGGAATGGGATGGAATGGGATCTGATGACATCATTCAGGTCTTCATAAGTTGCACTGAATTTTCTGATATTTGGTGGGCCCTTGTCCGTGAAATTCCGGGATTCCAGATTGTTGATCTTCCCCGGCCTCGTTCGCGGAGTCGCTGTCTAAGCTTCACAACCTGGGGGTTTACCATGGTTTACCTATCTCTCCAGACGCTAATCATCTCATATTTTCATCATATATTCCTCCGTCACAGCTCGTAATCCACGAGCAAATCATGCAGTCGGTTTACCCAGAGTTGAATGCATTGGTTTCAGATGGTTTCATGCATCGCACGAGACCATGGTGTCTTGCCATCAAAAATAACGGTTTCCTGAAACATTGCCCTTCCCGGGCCCGAAATGATGGGACCCAATTTTATAGGAAACACCAGTGGGGGTCACAGCCCTTGGTGGCGATTCATACATAAACAAGAATATCAAACAAATAACCATGATTCACTATCAACATCAGCTAGATCGTGATAAGAAATATGATTTTGACATCATTAGAATACATCATAATACCGCATCAGCATGTACTTGCATTGGGATACGATATATTCAAGTGGCGCTTTACAAGAAAAACACACAGAAACAGTATTAGCTACTGCGCAGGTAATCAAACAAATCTTGGTTCGCTCATTGAATAATTGACTGTCTTAACATTACTGACAACAAAAACAGGATTCTATATGATCTAGTTTGACTCATCAGTGCTTGCTAGATCAGCAATGGCATCCTGTGGCCCCTTTCCATGCTTGGGGCTGTAGTTGGGCTAGTTTCATGGCTACTAGTATAACCATTGGATTTCAACCCCCACAAATTCAAACCCCTATCACTATGGTGAAATATGTCCACTTACCTCACTGGAACTGCAAAACCCAAGAAATACTGGTTAAACCCCCATTGTCCCCATATTGATGATAGTTGAAACATGTTTAAGAAAACATTACATCTTTGTGGGTCGGCGAAGGTGGGGGTTGAAGCGAACATGCTAAAGCCCTAACACTACAATAACCCTACGGGCTGAATCATGTTGAAATTGAATCACCATGAATATATCATCAAATAACCAACCAACTGGGGGTTTGAATATTTCCCAAGTCAAGTCACCCCCAAAAATACTGGTTAATGTTAAGTTAGTATTAACCCCCAGAAGCCCAAAAAAAATTGGCAATACTACTTTGGGTATGTCCCCCCCGATTAATCAACAGTAGGTGGTCCCCCCTATTAATCAACCCCTTGCTGAAAAATCCCAATTTTTTTTGGTGGTAATAAAGTGATTCCTTTCTGATTTGGGCATCATGCTTTTGATGCTGGCTGATAGAAACTGCTGCTAATTTTGTTTGGCTTTGTCAATATCAATTCTTGCTTTTTAAGAAAGTATTGTGGGGGTTCTATAGGATGTCTATCGGATTTCTGGAAGATTTCTATACGATTTCTATGGGAATTCAAAAAGGTTTACTATGAGATTTCTAGAGGGTTTCTATAGGTTTTCTATAGGCTTCCTATTGGATCTCTNCTATACGATTTCTATGGGAATTCAAAAAGGTTTACTATGAGATTTCTAGAGGGTTTCTATAGGTTTTCTATAGGCTTCCTATTGGATCTCTATAAGATTCCTTTAGGGCTCCTATACAATTCCTATAGGGTTTCTATAGGACCTCTATAGGAATTCTACGGGATTTCTATGGGATTTCGATAGGGTTTCTTTGCGGTTTCTATGGGATTTCTATACGATCCCTATAGGATTTCTACGGGATTTCTATGGGATTTCAATAGGATTTCTTTGCGGTTTCTATGGGATTTCTACAAGATATCTATGGGATTATATGGGATTTCTGTCGGATTTCTATAGGATTTCTAAGCTTTTCATCGGAATTCCATGGAATTTCTATGGAATTCCTATAAGACTTCTATGGGATTTCTATAGGATTTCTATAAGGCTTCTATAGGATTTCGAGGGGCTTTCTAGAGGATTTCTCAAAAAAAAAGTAAAAAATTGGGTTTCCCAAATGATCAATTTCCTTATTAAAACCCTTTCAAAAAACATCACTTTGAGAAGCTCACAAAGGGTACCCCCCATGAGCCCATGTCCCCCCCCCAAATAATAGGCAGAATCCACCCCAATTAATCAACCCCCTTGGCCCTTTGAGATTTCTTTTTGGTTGAAAAGGAAAATCAATTGGAAGTAGATNCCAATTAATCAACCCCCTTGGCCCTTTGAGATTTCTTTTTGGTTGAAAAGGAAAATCAATTGGAAGTAGATTGATATCAATTAGAACTCCCTTCTATGGGTTTTCTATTGATTATGGCATTCCTATAGGATTCCTATAGGATTCTTATATTACTTCTATGGGATCTCTGTGATTACCATGGAATTCCTGTAGGATTTCCGTTGGGTTTCTGTAAGATTTCTATGTGATTCCTATAGGATTCCTGTAGGATTTCTATGGGATTACCATGGAATTCCTGTAGGATTTCTGTTGGATTTCTATGTGATTCCTATAGGATTCATGTAGGATTTCTATGGGATTACCATGGAATTCCTGTAGGATTTCTGTGAGTTTCTATAGGATTCCCATAGGATTCCTATAGGATTTCTATGGGATTTCTATGGGTTTTCTAATTTTTCTATGGGATTACCGCGGAATTCCTGTAGGATTTCTGTTGGATTCCTGTAGGATTTCTGTGCTTCCTATAGGATTCCTATTGATTCCTATTGGCTTTCATTGGGATTTCTATAANATTTCTGTGCTTCCTATAGGATTCCTATTGATTCCTATTGGCTTTCATTGGGATTTCTATAAGATTTCTATCGGAATTCTATTGGTATCAATCGAACACGTTACTAATCATTAGATCTCTTTCAGGTTTAAAAGGAAAAACAATTGAAAGTAGGTGACTGATATCAATTGAAATCCTCACTAATCTTTAGATATATATGTTTTGTTTAGAAAGAAAATCAATTGAAAGCAAATTGATTTCAATTGAAATCCTTGCTTATTCTTTACAATCAAAACGGATATCAATTGACAGGAAACTGATTTCAATTGAAATCCCTGCTTCTCCTTTAGATTTAAAAGGAAGATCAATTGAACGTAAATGGTTTTNGTAAATTGATTTCAGTTGAAATCCTTAGTTATCCTTTATAGATTTAAAAGGAAAATCTATTAAATTAAACGTAAATGATTTCAATTGAAATCTTTACTTCTCCTTTAGATTTAAAAGGAAACACAATTGAACGTACATTGATTTCAATTGAAATCCTTACTTATCCTTTTAGATTTAAAAGGAAAATCTATTGAACGTAAGTGATTTC
>BGPT01000002.1:781868-784368 GCA_003297045.1 Symbiodinium sp. clade C Y103
GTCAGGGGGATCTTCATCTGGTGGTCCGCCGCCACCTGCTGACTTCTTATCCTTCTTGTCCCGGTCTCCTTCTCCACGATCTCCACGTTTGGAGGACTTGTCCTTCTTGTCTTTCTTGTCACCCTTCTTGGATGTTGTCTCCTCCTTCTTCACCTCAGTGGTTTTCGTCTTTGTCTTCGTGGAGTGCTGTTTGACANCTTCTCCTTGGACTCATTTGGATTGACCGTCGTCCGTTGACTTGGGAAAGTCCAAGATGAGTATGGCGTAGACCATTGTTGGGATGCCATCATAGCTTCCAGGCCAGCTGGCCACCATTGCCGTCCGTCAGTGTACCATGGCTGACCATTGGGACCTTGTTGTAGCTGAAGTCCATGTTGCTGTCCAGGATTGGGCATCATAAACTGGTACCCTCGCTGAGCAGCTTTGGTATTCCTTGCAGCGCCAACAGGCTCAGAGCAGATAGATCCAGGTCCTCGTCCAGGGCGAAGCTCGTCACCGCTCACCTGCGCAGCAGGGATCGAGGAGAGCTTCTCCTTCAGCTGAGGCGCAGCCNCTCTTTGCGGGTCGCAGCCCGTCTTCCGGTCGCCGACCGCTTCGGCTCTGCCGACGCCATTGGATGCTGGGGCTTTGAAAGCATCACCCAGCTCCGCTATCAATGCGGAGTGCAAAGGCAGCAATGGGCTCAAACGAAAAAGCGAAGCAGCGGGGGCAATCTTTTCTAGCGCAAAGCTATCTGGTCCAGACTGCGGGGCGATCGCAAAAGTACAAAATGAACATGCAACTGCTACACACCAAGCTAGTCTCTACCAACCCTTGTCTTTCACACGGTCATGTCCTTGTTCTGCATAGTCTGTCAGTCGGTGCACGCAAAAAAGCGGTTCAGCAGTTGAACGCTTAGAGCAAAAGCCATATTGTGTGTCCCCGATATAATTTTCAAAGATAGATGCGAGTCGGACTTGAATAACGCCAGAGAAAATCTTATAGCAAGTATTGAGCAGGGAAATAATAGGTCGATAGTTTTTCGGATTGTCGTGCGCGCCTTTCTTGTATAAACAACAGACATGCGCTTGTGAAAAATTGTCAGGGACTCTCCGCTCTGCCCAGAAAACATTTAAGCATGTCGTACAAGTATCAATATCATCGTCATTTACTGTAACCTTCTAAACAATTCGGTTATGGTGTCATCAGGTCCTGCAGCTTTGTTGGTTTTGAGTTTCGAAACGGCTTGCTGGATTTCCATGCTGGGAATGGCGTCACCGTTAAACGGAAAGTTCTGCTTGAAAGATTATTGCGTATATGAATGTATGAATGTATGAATGTATAAATATTGTATGAATGTGGAAAAAAAAAAGGTTTGGAATACGACACCAAAACCCCATGAAGCAAGACAAACAACACAACAGCTTTGTAAAGCTTTGAGCAACTAGTCGGCTGAAAATCGACCCGGCACCTGGGCCTCCTGGGCTTCCGGCAATGGTCGATCTTATGTTGTTTGTCTTCGATTTCCTCTCTGCACTCCTTTCCATCCAAGAAGTATCGTGGAACCTTCCAGCCCATCTCTTGGATTTGGTGTCTGAAGACAATCTGCTGTCACTCCAGTGTACTATGCGCTTTTCCACATGTCTGACAAAGACTCCTGGAACCCAGTCATTTAGCTATGGCTCGAATTTGGGTGCCATTTGGGACTGCAAATGGATACGAATAGTTCGTCATTCTCGGTGTTTATGTAACCAGCCTCTTTTTGGGGTATGTATAACTTTGAAGCATTCCCCTTGTCTCCCTCCAACAGCTCAAATTGGTTTGATTTCAATTGCCTGCCTTCCATTCTACTGTCTCTGGATTGAGCTTGAGGTCTGTAAGAACCTGTCAAAGCACTCATGCACCCCAAGGACCCTGCCCTGACATGACAAGAACTTCATCAATACGGGAAGTTGCTCTCACTCTTCCTGAAATGAAATGACGGATTCCCGCTACCAGACTCTAGCATATGGCTTTGTCCAAAGTCCAAGAATCTGGAAAAAAAATATCACGACATGATATCCAGAAAGAAAAATTGATGATCACCTGATCAACCTATGATCGGCTGATCAAGCAATCATCAGTGGAAAAAGGGGCGCACCTCATCTAAGGCCACAAAGCGATTGAGAGGCCGAAGGTTGAAGGTGATGAGCTGCGGTGCAATCGGTTGTGATGGGTGAATATCATGGAACCCCCAAGAGAAGAATGAACGGTTTAAGATGGCCCAAGATTGTCTCAGATGGTTTAATACAGAAAGTGACCAATACATTGCCGCGTTCCAACATCTGAGCAGCACAGAAAGGAGCGGAAGATGTCTCCACCGGTGTCGTGTATTGCCAGAACCTGCTCCTTCAACTCCAAAATGCGAATAATCGTGCTTTTCAAGACCTGCACAAAAGAATTTCGATGATTCGATGAATCACTAAGCGAGAGTACGTATGTTTGCACACAGCTCGAAGAAAAACATACCCGAAAAATCAAG
>BGPT01000002.1:789368-801239 GCA_003297045.1 Symbiodinium sp. clade C Y103
GCCACAGAAAACGCCGGTGTCACAGGCGTCACCGAAGCGCGTCACCAGACCCAGCCCAGTGGCACAAGTGCCACGCCTGCTACACAAAGTGAAGGTGGATGTCACCAAGTGCCACGCCTGCCACACAAAGTGGAGGTCGATGTCACCAAATGCCACGCCTGCCACATACAACGCCGCGGCGTCACAGCGTCACCAGACTCAGCCCAGCGCCGTAAGTGCCACGCCTGCCACACAAAACGAAGGTCGATGTCACCAAATGCCACGCTGCCACACAAAACGCTGCGACAGGCGTCACCGGGACCCAAGCGCGTCACCAGACCCAAGCGACAAAGTGAAGGTCGATGTCATGAAGTGCCACGCCTGGGTCAATGTCACCAAATGCCACGCCTGGCACAGAAAACGCCGGTGTCACAGGCGTCACCGGGACGTAAGTGCCACGCTTGCCACACAAAACGAAGGTCGATGTCACCAAGTCCAAGTGTCACGCCTACCACACAAAACGAAGGTCCATATCACCAAGCGGCACGTCTGCCACGCAAACAGCCCCGGCGCCCAACGCGACCAAGCGCGTCACCAGACCCAGCCCAGTGCCGTAAGTGCCACGCCTGCCACACAAAACGACGGTGGATGTCAACAAGTGCCACACAAAACCAGACCCAGCCCAGTGCCGTAAGTGCCACGCCTGCCACACAAAACGAAGGTGGATGTCACCAAGTGCCACGCCTGCCACACAAAACGAAGGCCCATGTCACCAAGCGCCACGCCTGCCACGCAAACAGCCCCGGGGCCCAACGCGACCAAGCGCCTCACCAGACCCAGCCCAGTGCCGTAAGTAACACGCCTGCCACACAAAACGAAGGTGGATGTCACCAAGTGCCACGCCTGCCTTACAAAACGAAGGTCCATGTCGCCGAGTGCCACGCCTGCCACGCAAAAAGCCCCAGCGCCCAACGCAACCAAGCGCGTCTGCCGCGCCTGTCACACAAAGTGAACGTTGTGTGTGGGTAAGTAAAGTGAACTTTGTGTGTGGGTAGGTTGTGCGTGAGTAAGTTGTGTGTGGACAAGTTGTGTGTGAGTAAGTTGTGCGTGAGTAAGTTGTGTGTGTGTGTGTGGGTAAGTTGTGTGTGTGGGTAAGTAAGTTGTGTGTGGGTAAGTTGTGTGTGAGTAAGTTGTGTGTGGGTAAGTTGTGTGTGTGTGGGTAAGTTGTGTGAGTTGTGTGTGAGTAAGTTGTGTGTGAGTAAGTTGTGTGTGAGTAAATTGTTTTTGGGTAAGTTGTGAGTAAATTGTTTTTGGGTAAGTTGTGTGTGGGTAAGTTGTGCGTGAGTAAATTGCGTGTGAGTAAGTTGTGAGTAAGTTGTGCGTGAGTAAGTTGTGTGTGTGTGGGTAAGTTGTGTGTGTGGGTAAGTAAGTTGTGTGTGGGTAAGTTGTGTGTGAGTAAGTTGTGTGTGGGTAAGTTGTGTGAGTTGTGTGTGAGTAAGTTGTGTGTGAGTAAGTTGTGTGTGAGTAAGTTGTGTGTGAGTAAGTTGTGTGTGAGTAAGTTGTGTGTGAGTAAGTTGGCGGACGGCGGATGGCGGACGGGAGATGCACAACAAAAAACAAGAATCCCACACAAAGATGTGGGGAACAAACAACAGCGAACAACAACAAACAACAAAACAAACAACAAAACAAACAGCAAAACAAACAACAAAACAAACAACAACAAACAACAGCAAATACAAAAAGCAACGACGACGAGAAAAAAAACGAACAACAACAACAACAACAACAACAACAACAACAACAACAACAACAACAACATTGCAAAACTATTTTCCTACAAAATACCTCAACAATCCTCAGCACCCTTCTGGAATTTGCGATATATGTATTTGACTTCTGACAGTGTCACCTTCACCAAAAAATATGCACTTTTGCTTCGAATTACCACCACCTCCAAATGTCGAATTCTTTATTTTTCTGGCAAGAGGCCCCGAAGGGTGTGGGGGTGTGAGGATAATGGTTGATAATGTTGAGGATGATGATGGTGATGATGATGATGATGACGATGACGATGACGATGATGATGATGATGATGATGATGGTGGTGTTGATGATGATGATGATGGTAATATTGATGATGATGATGATGATGATGATGATGATGATGATGAGGATGATGAGCATGACACTGTTGCGGACAATGATGTTGATGATGATGATGATGATGATGAGGATGATGAGATGACATTGTTGCGGACAATGATGTTGATGATGATGATGATGATGAGGAAGATGAATAAAAAGATCTCTGCTCTCTTCATCATGTCTCTCTACAAGATCTCCACAAGAGGTGTCCTGGCAAGATCTCTGTACAACATCACTACAAAAATTCTGTCGGCAAGATCTCTCCAAGACAGACCTCTTGGCAAGATCTGTAGCACACTTAGCAAGATCTCTGACACGCTCCCTTTAGGACTCTTCATCAAATCTTTGTACTATATAAAAATCTCTTGGCACGACTCATGTAAAAGACCTGCAGGATCTCTTGACGAGGTGGGAGTCCCAAGTTGGCAGACTGCCGACCCACATCTTCTGCTTCATAGATGAACGACCCCTGAAAAGCCATCCCCTCAAAGGGTACAAGCTCCTCGCAAGGAAAAAGCGAGAAGTAAAGCCCAGAATTGAACCCAAACACTGTTGACGGATTACTAGTTGCACTCCGGCAACTGCTAACATTGCCGCTACTTTCAAACAAAAGCGACTGCCTTCGAGCAAAAACAATCTCAAGCCATCCAGCTTGAGACCAGAAAACGTACTGTGTCTAGATGAATGCATCTCCTCCACCACATACGTCAAGTTGCTCTTCAATCATTGAGCGAGCTGATTTTGATTTTAGGTTGACTTGACTGTCTTTCGGAACCGACACAGGTGATGGTTCAAGGCCTCTTCTATGGCCTCTATTGCGACTTGGAGAACATCTGAGAGCCGGGCCAGGGTTGCTTCCCTTTTGTTAATTCACTTGTGGATCTCAGCAAAGAGCGTCAATCAGTTCTTGGCAGAACGGGCCAAATCATTTCCAAAACCCGCCCAACTTCCAACCATCGACCAGGCGCAGCGTGGTGCACAAGTCATCAGACTTTAGTTCCAAATCTGACACTAGCAACATGTCCTCAACCCCTTGCTTATATCCGAGCTTCTTATTATTTGCGTCCTTAAGTTCCTTATCCATTGCTTTGGGGCTTGTCTTGTTGCTGAAATTTTGCTGTGTATTTCGTATTCTTGGTTTGCATTTGCTTGTCTGATTTCGCTTCTATTTTTCCTGCGTCCTATTTTCTCGCCATGTTTACTTGCATCCCCTATTTCCTTTGTTTATTTCTCCCTGTCGTTCAATTACTATCTTGATTTCCGCATATATTTCCCGAGCCTTTTTTAATGGTTCCTTATATTTCCATATTTTTTCATATTTTCTTGAGCTACCATTCACGAGGATAGCTTCAGTGGTGAGGGGAGCAAAGAACACAGAGGAGGTAGCCTTCTGTATCAGTGCGGATATGAAGGCAACAAACATTGTTGTGCGGCCGCTTTGACTTTTTTAGGTTCGGTGTAAGTCAACCATGATGAAACTTTTGGAGTGGCTGGTGCTCCGTACTGGTGGACGAAGCTTGCAGGACTGGTGGGCCGTTGTCTTGGATTTTATTCCATATCCTTTGCATGATGTAGATGATTTAGCGTTGACGATTTGCGTGTGTTCGTAAGCAAAGATAACGTGCTTTTCCTTTGGGTTGGGGTTTTGGCAAATGACATGGTCAGTGCCCAATTTGGCTTTTACAAGTTCAAAGGAGGTTCTGCTTGCAAGTTCGTTGGTTTCCACATACAATATGACCCGGCGGAAGTTGGGATTTCTAAGAAGCATCACTGGGCTTGCCCAGTGTGTCTATGTGGAACACAGTTTTGGTCGGGTGGGGGGGTGGGCAAGTTGGTGTGGACATGGCGCAAGCCATGCGTGTGGTGGCCAGCTTCGGTTTAAAGTACATTGGTCAGCTTTGCAGTTTGTTTCGTGAATTCCAATTTGCTGGCTGGAAATTCAGTTTTCAATTTGGCATGTTTGCTTGGATGATTTCAACACTTCGCCAGTTGACATGGCGCATGTGCTTCAGACTTTGCTTTGCCATCTTGTCCAATTTCGATGCATTGCTGTGAACAGGGATTTCAGTGAAACATGTTGGAGTGGCTACGGCTTCTTAAAACTTTCAGATTTCTTATCTTGATGGGATTTCCTTTGAGAAGACTTTTACAATGCGTTGCTTCACTCGCTTGCTTGGTTGGTTCAGATGTCATTCAGCTTGGACATTCACAGTGGACATCATATTGGAGGATTGGATTTTGGTGACTGTTGATTTCATGTCGGTCAAATTGATTCAAACAATTTCAGCTCTTGAGGACTCAGTCAGTGAAGTCGGATGATTCAACTTGAGCTTCGTGAAGAGCACTGGCTCACAAATTCAGGTAGGTTGGGGCGGAATTGATCCAACACAGGGTTGGACGTAGTATCTCAATGAGATGCAGGGGCCTGGGGATGTCAGCTGGCCTGGCGTGGACCCTGGCGTGCTGAGTCATTTGCAACGACATTTCAAGTCACCTTTGCAACTTGACGGCATTTGATGATGAAGCCAGCTGTGATGATCTTGTCTCTTTGGGTTTCCTGCTTTTTTTTTTGCTCGAAATCAGCGCACTCTGGCACAAGGCCTGTGTCGCTAGACAAATGAATGAAACTAGAACTAAACAGAACAAAAAGGAAATGGCAAAGCCCGGCTCTGGGTTTCCTGCAATGGTTGATGAGATGAAAAGGGATACAGTTGCGCAGATGATGGAGTGGAAGACATCAAGCGCCCGGCCCTTAAAGCGATGTAGGAGAGCTTTACTTTCTGCATCTCATTTCAGATTGCCTCAGCCTGTCGACATTCAGATTCATGAGGAATTTTCCAGACTCACCAGGACAAGTATTCATTGCATTTTGGAGATGCATACGAAACGCAAACAAAGGAAGTATCGCGAGGATCCACCAGACATCAGGGCAAAGCGGTTTGAGAGTGAACGCAAAAAGTATCCACTTTTGTTGGCACAAGATGTTGGTTGAAGCAGACCTTCCAGTGGTTGCCTTAGTACAGACGCTTGAGGACCCTGCAGCAGGTTGGGCTCATTTGTTTGCAGCACGTCGTGGAAACACTTTGAAAAACAGGTTAAAGATTGGAAGCCATTTCAGCGTTGGTTGGAAACTCACAGCGCTTATCTTTTCCCGAAGGGAATCAAGGATGCCATCGACCACATGCAGCATCGTGTGAACGAGGGATGTGGGCGTACAGTGCCGGATTCCTTTAATGCCATGTTGTCTATGACTGAGACCATTGGTAGAGTTGTGGAAGGTGAAAGGATTTCAAGCGATCCGCTTTGGAAGGGTCACATAAAATCATGGGCTGCGGAACTTGCAACAGATGCCCCAGCAAAGAAACTTGCCGAGATGTACACTGTGGCAATTGTACTTTCTTTAGAGCTGACAGTTGTTGATGAGTCTGCACCAATTTTTAAGAGCTTTGGCGTGGATAGTGGCTCTTTTTTCTAAACTATATTGATCTTTGAAAAGTAATTGCAACCGAACACCAAGAAACGGTGTAATTTGTGTCTCCGGCCACAACGCGGAGCGTTTAGTTGTTTTTCCACAGCGCGATAGTGCCGTATATGACATGGGAGGCCGTAAGGTATGATGATGTGCAGGCCATTCTGCCGTCGCAGCATCTTGTCAAACCTTCGCCTTTGAGGTTGGTGTTGGCAAATCGAAAACGACAGGTCCAGATGAGGTGCAGAAGGAGGTTTCGGTGCACATTTTCGCACGATCTCACTGTCTAGGGAAGACTGGCTTCGTGATTGGCTGAAGGTTCGTAGAAAGTTCGTGCCTCCGTCAGATCAGCTTCTGAATTGGGAAACTTCAAAGCAGGTTGTCTGTCCCGAAGAGGATTGCATTCGGATGGCAACTCATGCCGCATTGCCTTCTCCTCCCTGATGGATTGGAGACATTCTTCAGCGGACACGGTGCCCGGAACTTCAATCGAGCTTACATCAGTTGCTCATTGGTGTTTCCCGTGACGAGAGAGCTTTCTTGGGAAGGTAGAGCAGGGGTATGGTTTCATCTGAAGAGCATGTGAGGACTTCAGACAGGTAGTGTTCAGAATACAGAAATCTGAATCGCACTCTGGTTGAAGACAGCGGTGATTCGTATTTTGAGGATGAGCAATCCAACGTCTTTGTGACGCCTGCGGAAGGTTCTGGTGCGAATCCCCACAGGATCAAGTTTATGATGACGACTGGCATGATGATTTTGACACAATCTGCCAAGCCTGTAAAAGGAAAATGCATTCCGAGTGTGGCAAAGAGAATCCTGAGTGTGACGTCGTCTTCGAATGCTTCCTCGTCTTCTACAGAGTCGCAGGCCAGTGGAGAAGCAGAGCCCTTAGATTCAGAGCGTTTGCAACGATTGTTTCAGTTGAGACATGCCCTGTTAAATGTGGAGTTGAAAGGACACAAACATTCACAATTGCTTTCATTCTCTTGTGGCATTGCTTGTACCTTGTCAAGGTCAGTTCTGCTCTGCAGGTGACGCTTTGTTTTTCAATTGTGCAATTGATGTGAACGCGGTTTGCGTGGGTGGCAATGGAGCCAGCTGCACAGAGGGAATTTGTCAGGATCACCTTGATGCAGATTTGCAGTGTATTCGGGGAAACAGGGTCAATCTGGGGAATCCCGTGGCGATTGTGAGACAATGGATCTGAGAAAGTTCAGTGCATTGGGGACAACAGAGCAGCGATCAGAAGCAGGTCTCTGTGGCGATACACGAGAGAATCGATCCCAGATTGCATCCATTGTTGCTGCTTGGGAGACGCTCGCGAGTGTATTGCGAAGGATGTGGAAGTAAGAGCGAGTCAAAAGTGCTGGGCAGCCACGTGTGCTCCAAATACATGAACGGCAAGCTGTGCTGCGAGCCCCTGAAATGAAGCTGAGTGTTCCAGTGCGGACTTGTCTATTGAAAGCAGGAGACAGAGTCAAATAAGCCGTCAACGAAATCCAGCAGGAATTCCTTGATACAATCTGCAATCGACAACAGTGGGCACATCAGAGTGCTCGGACAGGCAAATCGAAAATACCATCGAATACAGAGGAATACCAAATGGTGATGAAGACTGAGATGGAATAGCGTTATTTTTGTCTTGGCCCCCCAGAACCAGTGTACGGCGGACAAATTTCACCAGACTAACCCATTGCTTTATTTTTTTGAAAGATTTTGAAAATTGACAGAACACTGCTCTTTTACAATAGAGCGGTCTTCGGAGATTGAACATGAGTCGATCAGCTGTTGACTTATTACCCACAATTTTCTAATGACTTAGCTGCCTCGGCGACAAGAAGACTAGGGTCAGTATGGTCTACAGTATGGTGAATCTGAATACGAGGACGGTAGTTGAAAATTTTCTGCCACTTCTCCCCGCTGGGCGCGGGAGATGAAGTTTGGGCACTTTGGACTACCGTGCTTTCAGAACCTGTACTGAGCGCCGGGCGATTGTCATTTCTTTTTTGTTTCCCGTTTTCTTAGTTCGTTTCATTCAATTGACTTGTGACACAGGCCTTGTGCCATCGTGCGCTAATTCCGAGCAAAAAAAACAGACTGACTCATTGCTTTACCCAGAAGCCTTGGAAGAAGCGCGAGAATTGAACCGTTCTTGCTTTCTGACATTGACTGAAAGAAGTATGTTTGCAATAAATGCAGCTCGTGGAGTTTGACATGTCAGCATGCGGCAACTCTAGTGGACCGATTATTGGTGGAATGGGACAATGTGCGCAGGGGATTCAACGCATTGCGACAGCTTCAAACAATGTTGCAGATTCAATGTGCAAAATGAATATATGGATCTGCTAACGTGCTCGCAGTGTTCGTCGGTCGAAGAATTCTGTCCTGCCATTCCATGTGCTAATTTAGAATCTTTCTTCTCTGCTCACGTAAGATCTGATCGCACAATTACCTGATTATTTCTTGTTTCTACCATTCTCTCCACGGTAACTTAGGCTCTGATGGATGTGCTTTCCGACGCCGCTCATCAATGAATAACTGAGGAGTTGCCACCAGCACCCAGTACGAGTCTCAGTACTTGAGACTCAAGAATCCAGACTGCGCGCACTGTCCAGTGTGGGATCCTCTAAGTCCTTGAAATCGTCTTGTTTTTTGTTGGAACGGAAGGTGCATAGATCTTGATCTGTTTGCTGCTCTTCGTTTTCTTCTGCTCCTGTGTGATGGCTCCAAAACTGCATTGATGAATTGCAAAACATGTGGCTCCCAACATGGGTATGAGCTCCAGCAACTCCTCCCAGCCAAATCAGCCCGGTTGCTCGCCCTGCACTGCTTCTAAATCTTCCGGATGTTCCAAAAGAAATGTCCACCTGCATTTGATGACAAGTTCCACAAAAAAAATTGCTTCATCCACTTTTGCCCTATCACGCTTGGACAACCCCTGAGAAGTGTGAAAATTTTGTCCCAAAGAGATTTGTCAGTCAAATCATGATCCGGCGACCGTTCAATGTTAAATTCCATCAACTCCAACTTGAAACGACCTGAGCGCTCGGCCTTCCTAAGGAGGCAAGTCAGAATGGCGTTGATGCCCAGCAAAGAGATAGATGACCTTCAGGGTCGGCACATCTCGCGCACTTTCTCCACATGCAGTGCTGGGATGACCTGGACCCATCGCATTCCCCAGTCCGGCGTTCTCCATGCCAGATTGAGCCCCTTCAAGCGGGGGTCCATGGTCTTCCCTTTTGTCTTTTCTTTGGACCTCTTGCCTTTGCCTTTTGGGGAACTGGGCAAACTTTCCACCAAAACCACCCTTGCTGCTGCCCTTGAAGCATTTGCTCGGCTGAGAGGCATGGTGAACCATGATTTTTTTTACAGAGACAAGATCGACTGCCCTGGACCACCAGAAATCTCAGCAACAGTGCGGGAGGCCATAGGAACTCGGGAGGCCAGTGCTGACATTAAAGCGGCGCACAGGTTGGTGAAGATCCTGCCTCAAGATTGGGGATACATGTGCTGCAGGGCAGATTCAGCTTCGGAAGTGGTTTGGGTTAACCGGTTAACCATACAGGTACATTTGATATCTCGAGTGCACCTTATTGGTGGTCGAAACTGGCTGGCTTGATTGGTCGCTTTGTGGGATATCTGTTTCATCAGCGGTCGTTCATGCAGATGATTTATGTCGACGATTTGCATGGGGCCTTTGTAGGTGTTGAGAAGTTCTTGCACGTTTGGATCTGGGTTCTTGCTTTCGAGCTGGTTGGGGTTCCTTTTGGATACCACAAGTTCAAGAGTGGATTCTCTTCGGAGTTCGTTGGGTTCCACATCAGGTATGACATGTCAGAAGTTGGCATCACAGTGAAGCGGGGCGAATGGTTGTTGGCGTGGATCTCGAAGGCGAAGCAATGTAAGTACGTTGTGCAGTCAAGGGAGTTTGCTGAGTTTTTGGGACGTCTTGGATTTGTGGCTGAATTGCTCATCTGGTTGAAACCTCATCTTTCTCCTTTGTTCGCATGGGCCTCGGTGACGGCCAAAGGGACAGTTGGGAGACTACCGGACACGGTGACACTGACACTTGAGTACATCGAAGCCGAACTCAAAGCTGACACTTTCATGGTTTCCACAAAGAGGTTGAAAGCGTCTTCAGGTGAGTGTTTCAGGACGGATGCCAAGTGTGCAGATGGTTATGTAGTGCTGGGGGGGTGGGAGCTCTCTTCGCGGAAGTGGTTTTCGATCCGACTTCTTCCAGAAGACGCTCCATATTTCTTCAAAGAGGACAACAGCTCTCAGTGGGCTTCCACCTCAGCAGAACTGATGGCATCATATGTTGCTTTACACACATTCGGTTGGTTGGCTCCTGGAAAGGAGAGGAAGTCAGTGGAACTGCCACTGGCTGCCGGGACTGACAATAAAGCGAATGAATCCCTGTCAAATAAACGTGCCACAACAATATGGCCTTTGATGGCCGTGAACATGCAATTGTCTTCAGCTCTTGCGAGGGCGAGGTTGTCGTTGGGGCTGAAGTGGCGTCCGCGTGAGGAGAATGTTGAGGCTGATCAACTTACAAATGAGGATTACTCTAGCTTTGATGCAAGGGATCGAATTTCGGTTGTGTGGAGCGAACTGGACTTGGGGATTGTGAGCGCTCTAGTCAAAACGAGATCTGAGTTTGAGAGTGCACGAGAGAGACAGAAAGAGATTGCGAAGTCATCGCCATCTGTGAGAAAGAAGAAGTTCGATAAGTCTGCATGGTAGTCATTCTCTGACCATTGGCCTCTCTTCTTTCGATGGGGGCATTTTGAGAGTCCACTGGATGTCAGATTTACAATGCAATGCAGTTGGAATGGAAGCACAACTTCAGACGTTCTTGAGGAATGCTTTGACTGGAGTGCGCANTTTTGAGAGTCCACTGGATGTCAGATTTACAATGCAATGCAGTTGGAATGGAAGCACAACTTCAGACGTTCTTGAGGAATGCTTTGACTGGAGTGCGCATGGCACTCAACTGGTGGGACCACCGTTAAACGGCAGCCGCAGGACCACACCACGTGTTGAAAAGATCGTGCGGCAGCATTTCAACTCCAGCCATTTCATTTGTGCACATTTTGACTTGTGATGTCGTTTGCAGTGAAGGTCAGATTTTTGTGTGACATGTCGTTTACAGTGATTTACATGGCGAAGTTTATGGTTGCTATCTTTGATTCAGTTTGGCGCTTATACGTTTGGTTCCTTATACCTTTGGCGTTTTCGACGAACGGATTTGATCTCGAGACCTTCACCTTACCAAAACTGTGTAAAGCGTAGAAGCAATTGGCTGGTAGGATGGATTTAGAAAATTTCTGCAAATAGGTTTGTTGTTGCTGCGCTGGATTTCATTGAGTTGTTTGTTCGGCTTGGATTTGTTGCGCAGCTTCTCTTTTGGCTGCGCATCTATTCCCTGTTTTTTTGTTAAGCCTCAACCCGAACTGCAGCAAAGAGTCCAGTTGGAAGGTTGCCACAGAGAATTTTGACACTAAAGCGCATTTTGGCAGAGGTGCAATCTGAAACGTACATAGTGCCTATGAGAAGCCCATTGGTATACTGCTGAGGCAGGTTCAGAACAGATGCAAAGTATGCTTGCGGACGTGTTGTTTTGGCCGGTTGAGAGCTTTGCTTCTTGAGCCACTTCGTTGCTTGAAATGTACCGTTTCTATTCAAGCCTCTTGCAGATTCCCAGAGGCATCCACTCCAACCGAGCTATTGGCCTCTCTCACAGCATTGAAGGCGTTTGGTTGCAGACAGGGTGAGAGAAAGTCTCTTGAGTTTGCGTTGGTGGGGAGTGCAGACAGCAGAGCCAATGAGACATTGACAGGGCTGCATTGAAGTGGCCACTTATGGCTGTGAACATGCAGCTGTCGATTTTTCCCGAATGCGTAGCAAGGGTTCCCGTTTCACTCTGGGGGTTTGGGGGTTGAGGGTGTGTTCGCCAGACGTTGCGCAACTGTTCGCAACCGTCCGCAACCGTTCGCAACCGTCCGCAACCGTTCGCAACCGTCCGCAACCGTCCGCAACCGTCCGCGTGAGGACGCTATGGCCGTGCCTATGGGGGAAGCTGNCGTCCGCAACCGTCCGCAACCGTCCGCGTGAGGACGCTATGGCCGTGCCTATGGGGGAAGCTGCAAAGGAGGTCATTTTTGGATGTTTCAGACGTGTCGAAACGTCATTTCGTGTGGCAGGCGTGGCACTTCGTGACATTCCAACGTGTTTCAAGACGTGTCGAAAGTCGTTTTGTGTGGCAG
>BGPT01000002.1:802007-812315 GCA_003297045.1 Symbiodinium sp. clade C Y103
AAGAGTGTCTCCCAGGAGTGTCTTCCCAAGAGTGTCATGTCAGGAGTGTCCAGAAGGTTCGTGTGAGCATTCGGGTTCGTGGGCTGCATCTTGTTTTGTGGCGAAGTCACGCTTGGCGCTGAGCCTTCGTTGACGTACCCTTGAGAAGAACGTGGAAGCGGACAGTTTGACCCATATTACGCTTTTATTTCTTTCAGTGTGGATGTTTAGACATCATTTCAAGAGATTTGGACCTGCGCAAGAATTTGCAAGGACCCAGAGAAGATGTCCGTAGGATCTTCACAAGGAGTTCTGATGCGGATCTCTGACAGGACTGACAGGATTTCATCAGAATCTTCATAACATCTGCTTACAAGGATCTCTACAAGACCTTGGTCTTCATATATTACGGACCTTTGCATGAAACTCTTGCAATACAACGAGAGCGATCCGACATGCGCAAAGTTATAGGGTTGTGCGAGCGATATCAAAAGTCGCACTCCGCAGCAACGTCAGCCATCGGACACGCACAAAGCGTTGAAAGCAACGTGAAAGCTCTTGCTGCGACAACGAGAGCGATCCGACGCGAACAAAGTGAATGACAATAATGTTGCCCGAGCGACTTTTCCCTTTCCTGACGTTGCTGGCTTCGCAATTTTCTTTGCAATTTATATTTTCTTCGATAGTATTTGTTTGGCACAGTTCGGTTTGATGAATTTTCCTTCAATCCCTCTTTGAATTTATCTTCTCCCAATACTTGTTTGCAACGTTCGCCCCGGTGATTTTGCTACCTGGCATGCCTAGCGCCGCAATGAACTTGCTTGCATTCTTCATTCAATACCTTCTCACATTTGATTTGAAATTGCATTGCCGTCGTGCAAGGTTTCTCCTGACACTAATGTAGATTATGAAAAATTATTCTTCCTTGCATTCTTGTATCACCAATCACTTACTAGATTTCCCTTAGCGCCCTTTCAGTATGTTCCATGCCCATTTGGAAACCAAGTCCACCAAACTTGATTATGTCCACCCCAGAGGCTTGGGTGGGCGTAATGTCCGGGCTTTTATTTGTACAACACATCATCTTCAGCTTCATCATCATCATTATCATCATCATCACCATCATCATCATCATCATCATCAACATCATCATCATCATCACCTTCACCCTCACAACCACCATCATCAATCATCAATCATCAATCATCAATCATCAATCATCAATCATCAATCATCAATCATCAATCATCAATCACCAGTCATCAATCATCAATCATCATCATCATCATCATCATCATCATCATCATCATCATCAATCATCATCATCATCATCATCATGATCAGTCATCAATCATCATGAATCATCGTCATCATGATCATCATCGACATCACCACCACCACCACCATCATCATCATCATCATCACCATCATCACCAGTTGCATTTTCATTTTGATCATCATTTTCGTCTTCATCTCGAAGCCGCTGGAAACATCGCAAGACCCACCTTGTGCAAATAAACAGAAGACATGGCATACTTTGTGCCAACAAGGCACGGTATTGAAAGATGTAAATTACGTAGCGGGCCTCAGGTAACGATTTTTTTGTCGGACTAAATCGGAGAAGATCACCATTTGTATTTTGCTCAGGTTTCCCTGTGTCAGTTGAAATGCCATACGCCCACAGTGAAAAATTCAGAATTTGGGCGCGTCAATTTTTGGGATGAAATGCCTATTTCGTCCACCTATCCCTCTCAAATTAAACAAATGGAAAAGGAAGGCTCCCACGAAATGGCGTTACATTCTTCCTACTCAACCGTTTCTCAAAATTTGAACCCATTGCACCAATGGTTCCAACAGGGATAAACGCAGATTCCAAATGCAAAAAAATGAATAAAATACTACAAAAATGGAAAGGTTCCAAGGAAAGGGTAACACACTCTTCCACTTGTTGGGAACGCAACTATGAATAGACGGATGGTTGTGGATGAAATTAAGATTGGACATGTAGATTTGGCACTGTGTACGTCATTGAAAACGTTTGTTTTGGGGTTGCCGGTGTAATCTTTCAATATCAATTGAGAACTGCAAACCTCAATTGCAACCAGGATGTTCGGTCAAAACAAATTGCCCATTGGCAAGATAAAATCAGACGTGTAACCAAAACAGAACATAATATGTTCTTTGGGTGCAGTTCCAGCGTGGTCGAGTCTTGCCACTTTTTTGTATGCGCAGTCAAACAGTAGAATAATTTGCACGGTGGTTGTTTGTGATGCAATCTTTTAGACAGTTGCAAGTGGAGTTGCAAAAATAACACCCCTTGGGGCGTAGAAAACGGTTTTTACATGATGACACAATTGTAAATTGCAGGTTATGGATCGCAATCATTTTGACCCAATAGGCAATCTCCATTGTGCTGGGAGTACATTCCAACAAAATGCGATGAACATGGAATTCCAAAGTGCGTCCGAACCCGATGTTTTACAAGCGAACAGGAGTCGAAATTTCAAAATCAAATTATGCCCATGCAAGTCTTCCAAATGAAATCCATGGAATTCGTCCGAAACTTACATTCCAAATGCAAACAGCTGAGTCATCAATCCAACTTGGGTAGAATTGTATTCTAACTGACGTGTTGAAGAACGATGCAAAGTGCATGTTGGGTTCAAAAGCATTTCATATGCGAAAACGGTTTGTTGATTTGTTGCAGTGTCGCTGTGTTTTCGCGATGACACATTCTTATTGACATATGACTATATCAGCATGATATCAATAAAACAAGATTACTCTTGCATCATGTTTGGTTTTCTTGTTTGAAGTACCATGCGATCACAAAAAATACATTCCTCATGCACCTTGAGACAACCTTTGCACCATGCAGAGTTGCTACGGAGTGACGGGCCATGGCACGCAGTGCTGTTTATGATGAAAAATTGGTTGCAATCTTCAATGCGATCAAAATTTGCGAACAGATTTCCCAAACACCTGCAACAGTTGCAACATCTGCATCACTTGCAACGACTGTGACACCGTTGATTGATTGGATAGAATTTCATGGTGGAAACGGTGGTTTCCACACCAAACCCAAGTCATACGTTGGTCCAATAGCTGTCCACGAGTTTGAAGGACGTGGTCTTGGCCTCGTCGCCACGTGCAAAATCACTGCTGGTGACGTGTTGCTCATTGAGGATGCTTTTGCCATGTCGAGCACATGCAGTGCTCCGATATCACAGGCAACGGTTGAACTTGCACGAACATGCTGCAACAAACTTGGCCTTGCGACACCTCTAGAGATGTCTGCCTTTTGGTGCCTTCACAATCAAAGCGACTGTCAAAACTCAGATTGGAAGGAGACCGGTCTTCGGAAAACTATCTTTGAACAATATCTTGCTCATCTCAACGCGGGTGAAGTCCACAAAAATTCAATGCAGTCAATAGAGGTACCTAAGCCTTGTTTGGAAAAACAAGACAAGGCCGTGGCGTCCATTGTTTCATCAAACAGTCGTAAAACAGAGCGCTGGAACGCATGGACTCTGCTCTTGGATGAATCGAAATCTCTTGGCGGCTTATGGTTGGCAGCATCTCTATTCAATCACTCTTGCCTTGGGAACGTCGTCATAAACTATGGGTCCAGCAAGGAGCGCGGAGTTGAGACATGTTCTGAATTGCTGAATTGACTCCAATACTTTTGAGGGCATAGTTGTCTTGTAATTTGTGGTTGTTTATTTTTTTGGGTGTTAGTATCTTGAAGGAGTGTGGCTCGACATTGGTTGCACGCGCGGCTACAACAATTGAGACCGGCGAGGCAGATTGTTTTGATTGTTTGCCCGAAGAAAATTGCAGACAACTCTTGCTCAGGAACTCGTTCATACTTATGCGGCTCCCTTATTGCCGTGCATTAGTTGCAGTACAAAATATTGTGAGAGTGGGAATGTTTCAGTGCGTTGAACACAGTCAAGTTGGTGTTGGTGAATGAGGTGTATCCCTTTGACACAGTGCTCGAGAGGCAGAGCAAGTCAGCATCTCAAAGTTGTCAGATTTGGGAAGGATCATAGTCAAAACACACTTTTTATACAGATAACATTTTGTAGGGGATGAATCATCCTCCATTTAATGCCTGTTTTGGGGTTCATCGGGGTGCCACGGTTTGATTGAACTTAACGTTTTGGGGGAGGGATACCACATTTTCAGACAAACCCATTATTTGAACTGAACCTGAACTAATCTAGTTTTTTCTGCTGCCCCCAAGGCTACAACATATTTACGGTTTTTGCTGCTGTTGCGCCAGATGCGCACTAGAGGCGATGCTGGGCCACGGTCAGATTTGTCTCACAATGGGGGATACCGCAATTTTCCTGCAGCAAAACATGTTCGGCACAGGTTTACAGCATGGAAATCCATGGAATTTTGCAAATTATGAGGCCCCAAACAATCAGTGACTGTGGCAGATCAGGCTCCGCATGCATCCGTTGCTTCGCAGCTGGCAGACAGATTGGAGTCGCCCAGCTGTCAACCGAATATTTGGGATGTGTCGATGTGGCCTTTCTTTGAAAGAAGTAGACCACATTTTTGGACAACCCCATGTAAAAGTTGTTCTTGCTTGGGCAGCTGTGTATAGAGTCCCTCTTTCCTTTCTCATGATTGCCTTGCCGTATATGCAGCCCATCTGCGGCTCATTTGCTTCGTAGCTGCCAAATTCATGAAATTGTTTGAGACACATGTAGACAATTTGCGACTGCAAACAAGCTTAAGTGGATTCGTTGATTGTCCTTCACCAAAAAATTGGTTGCAAAGTTCAGGTCGGAACTTCAGAAATTCTCTGCTGCTAGAGGCTCACTTCTGACACGATGCTTTTGAAAACCTTGGTGTCACTTGGTGTCATTCTTGCACTACAAGGTCGCCATAGGTTGCCGACATTGGCAGGCAAGGGAACCAACGGAAGGACTGAAATGGCCAAAGTCGTCAAGATGATTCGATCAGCCAGACTCCAAGGTCAGTTGCGCAGATACAACTGGGTTGTTAGACAGTTATTGTAGTTCTATGTAGTTCTTGTTCTTCAGGGAGAGATTCTGCAGACTCTACAAGACATGTCTGAAATGGTACGTTTTCCTACTCTCAAACTGCTAATACAAGTCTCGTCTTTTTGAGAGACGATGCAAAATAACTTTTTTCAGAGAGATGCCAAAGGCTCCAAAGAGAGGCTAAATCACACTATGCTATGTCACAAGCATACAGGATTGTATTCATATCTGCGAAGGATGCCACAAGCAGATTGGATTCTCTCCCTCTCTATGTCTGTATACATAAAGACTGAAACATTTCATTCTACCAAGGTCAACATAATACTTTGGTACCAGATGAAAAAAATATATAGTTGTTCAGTATGATGACACATGCACACGCATTTATTTTGAGCTTTGCCTAGCACATATTTTGCGCTTTGCCTAGCACATATTTCGCGTTTTTTGCACCATATTTGTACACACTTCCACAGGGTAGGCGGAGACTGGCTCAGGAAACTGAACAACTTTGCCTTCAAAATCCTGCCTGTGAAATCTGGTCCTCAACCTGAGGAACACACGTCAAAAACTTTTAAACTTTGAAAACAGAAGTCAGCCCTTTTCAGAACTCCGTATATCAACCTCCTTTAGCACGAAAAACATTGGGCGTTAACATTTTCAGAACTCGGCAACTTTTAAGAAATCACAAGGAGAGGGATGGAGAAGATGCCAGCCTTCAGACTTATATCAACAGAAAAGGACATCTCCTGACACATCCGCATGACTTGGGTGAGTAAAATCCGAAACACGAAGGACATCTATGTCCTGCTGAGTCTTGCTCAGGATATTTCTCTTTCCTAAGGTACTGGCATCAGTTGACAAGGCAGCTGAGGATTTATCTGAAGGTGTGCGGAGATTGTGGAGGCAAGGTTTGATCCCAATCTGACCGTGTGCTGTTTGTTTCTGGCATTTCTGCCATTGATGTGGCCATAGGTCGCAATTTCTTTGGGGTGATCATGGTTTGGCGATGGCGTGAGTCCCAGCATTCCCAGCTATCTGTTGAAACTGCATATGATCCAGGCTAAACCAGGCCATGAAGCCGAAACCAAGGCTGCTCAGGAAGCGGGCCTGTTCCAAGAAGCTGCTGGGCACTCAGGGAAAGCTCATCTGAACTTTGCGCCAGCGAACTTTTTAAAGCACAATATGCATTGGGGCCAAGGTTGATGCTTTCCGCAACTGTGTATCGCTTGTCGCCCTGGTAGCTCCAAGTTCAGAGTCTGACCCCCAAAATTTGATCGACCAGCGGAGCCCAAGAGCTTTTGGAAACTCACACCAGCGGACTTGGATCGTCAGCGCGCCTTGAGGTATGAACTGAAATATCGAATGATGCTGGCACAGAGCTTGTCCAGGCGCTTTCATCGGACGAACCGAGTGAGGCAACTGTGATGTTGTGCCAATCACCGCAGATGGGCTTTGTCCGCACCTGCGAGCAATTTGCCATCGGCTGACGACCTGAAGGAGGCTGTTGCCTCAAAACCAGAAGATTTCAGAAGATAAGGATGGGAACTGGTGCTGGAACAGGTGCTGGAACAGGTGCACATGAACAGGTGCAGAGAATGTCTTCAGATGTCTTGAGTGCTTTTTGAGTAGTTGCTTTGGAGGCCTTGAAACATGCAGAAGAGGCCAGGTTGAAGCCACTGGACATTTTCAGTTCATGTTCCACTGAGCTTTTCTTGAGCCAAACTCCCCACCAGGCTCACAACCGCCTCTACGGTGGTGGCGGCCGCCACTTTGTTTCCCGCATGAAGAAGAGGTTCTTTGCTTGAAACTTGAAACTTTTAATTCCACCTACATTATCTTCCATGATTTTATATCTTCTTTGGCTGGCTTTGGGTTTGGCAGTGACCTTGGACACGCCAGGCTAGAAGACATCTACGCTGCTTTAAGACGGCTTCAGTCATAGCTCATAACTCCTGCTGGACCTCATGAAGCTCTCCAACTTGGAGATCTAGCAGAGAACATCGGTGAACGACCTTTCAGTCTCCGACGCCGCGACGCAGAACTTGGACGCTCGCAATGATAGTCCTGTCCTGTCTAGAGCGTCATATAGAGCTTCATAGAGCGTCATAGAGCGTCTGGAGGGTAGCTACTGTCAGGGTCATTCCGCAGCATGTGTGGCGCAGAGAGGTCTCAACTTGAGCAGCGTCGTAGAGGAGAAACATTGGCTCTGCCGCGTTCTGGCACTGGGTTGTCATTTGTATATACTACAATTATTGAGCGGAAGATCCGAGTGAACAGGAACACTTCAGGACTTGAGGCGCATGGACCTCGAAAAAGGAAGCCTCTTCAGCTCGGCTTTTTTGACAACGAAGCAGCACTATGTTGGATATAGCAGTATGTTCAATTTAGCAGCACTATGTTTAATGACTCTGGGTCCACTTCGGGCGCTTTAAAAAACGACATTGCCCGCGTCGGTCTGTCCAGGTTTCAACCTGTAGCCTCAGCGCATGCCCTAAACGAACATTGTCCAACTGCTCTGTATTTTCTGCCTGAAGCTGATTGATGGCTCATGGCTAGACACGTGACAATCGGCAAAAAAACTGCAGCTTAAACCTTTGACTTGGCATTTGGCTGCCTCACCTGATTCTGTATTGCTGTTGGATTTCAAATCTGCATACAGATGTTGCTATTTATATAACACGCAAGACTAGATGCATACTATTCTCATTGACAGTCTTTATGGAAACCTACCATGTGGAATGGAAGCTTCCAGTGCGAGTCTCACCCTGTGCTCTCCTTTCCTGGCAAAGACTCTTGCTGACAGAACCAATTGTGCTTCCTAAACTGATTTACTTGAAGAGCCTTGAAGCACTCAGGTCAGGAGTGTGTTGGAGAGGCAATTTTGAATTTGCAGAGTGTTGCCTTTTTTCCGGCTGTGGGCCCGTCAATGACCAAGCTGAGATACATGCCCAGTGATTTTAAAGTCGATTTGGACAGTTCCCATCACTTTGCCTGCCCAGACTCGCATTCCAGTGACCGTCCTCACTGGCGTGTTGGGAGCTGGAAAGACAACATTGCTGAGGTCAGGTTTTTCTGCGTTACTTGGCTCTTTCACCAAGTGGATCACCATTCTAGCTTCCTTTGTTTAGTGCATTGATTGTTGCAACAAGTCGCAGTTTTTGGTTACTCAAATCGCTGGTGGGAGGTACATTTTGGAAAAACCTCATGGATACAGAGTGGCTGTGATTCAGAATGAGCTTGGGCCTCAGGGAACCAAAGGCCCCAGAGCTCATGGGGTCGAATTGAAGGGGTCTCCATTTGTCCGGCACCAGGTTTTCAGAAGAGATGGGCATGGAGGCCTGGATGAGCTATGCCAGGTATGCTCCGAGGAGTCCATATTGGCTCCATTTGTGCAACTGCAGTTCATGTAATAGAATATCCATTCTGCCGACATCCACCATTGGAAAGCCAAAGTGAGTTGATGGTCTTGCTTCGATACAGGCACCTTTGTTTACTGATGCAAAGGGTGACACCATCAAGGACAAGACAGTCTTCGGCGCAATGAAGAAAACAATCAATGATGCGTGGTGCAGAATCTTTCCCTTGTTCTGCACTTTGGTTTGGCCCGGTTTGGCTTCACCTCGAAACCTTCCATGTGTTGGAGGACGTCTACGAACTTCCGAATGGATGCCTTTGCTGTTCTGCCAAGGCTGATAGTCATAGAAGACACGGCAGTGGCTCAAGACTTCAATGCTCACAAGACAGCCAGATTCCTTACGGCACTGGAACGCAATGTCAGGGTCAGAACAGGAACTTCATTGCAGAAACCGGCGGAAAGCGGCAATCCCCGTGTTGGGCATTCCAGATATTCCAGGATGGCCTCATTGGGATGCTGGATGTCTTGTTGGAGCAGAAGGATCGATTTGACTACGTCTTAGTCGAGGCTCCGAAATGCCGAGAGACTCGGCTCCCACGTATCTCGTATCATCTCCTGTGGTGTGCTGCGTCAGGCGACTGGGATTGCGGATCCAGAAGCGGTCTGCGAGGTGCGACCAGCAATTATACTATATTGATCTATATTGTATAAGTTAATGTAAGTATGTCAGTGAGTATATGGTTGGCATGGCCATGTAGGTCTATGATATATCACGAGCATGCATGAGCTACAATTAGTAAGGCTAGATCAAAAGGAGGATGGAATCAGAAAGGCTGGGTAGACAACCAACAGTCAATACCTCCAACTACTCTTCCAGTGCAAAATCGGTCCAAATCGTTGCGCCGCTGACCGAGGTGTTTTGGGTCGATGAAGGGCTTGGAAGCTTAAGCCTCAGGAGGTGTTGATGTCCTTGTTCCGATCACAGATATGGCAATGGGTAAACATTGAATTGGCAGTTTTGGGCTTTAGGGTTGTCAGAGGTCAAACATTGAGACACATGGCTATATGCTGATTATAATGCTATTCTGGCTGTGGGGCTAACACCCATTGTTGTGGTGCTTCATGATGTCCCATGATCCAGTCCTCAGGCAGGGTTTATCTCGACGGTGTCCTTTCCCTGGTGGACTCATACAACATGTTGTCGTACCTGGGCAAGAGGAAGGCACTATCGAGCTGTGATCCGTCGTGTCATTACTCAGAGGAAACCAATGGAAACCATGTCTTTTTAAAATGGAAGCACCTAGATTTTATGGGAAAAACATGTTGACGATGGTTGCCGGTTGCCTGTGAATTGTTCGTTCAACCAATCCATGGAGTCAGTCTTTCAGACACGTTGCAGGCTGACGAGGACTCAAAGACGACCAGTCTTGGATTGGAGGCTGAAGCACTGAAGCAGGCAAGACTACATTGATGTCATAATATTCATAATAAATATATATATATATATACACATATATATATATATACATATTCATATTTTATATACAGATATTATGACTTGATATGTGTTTATGTGCTTACGTATGTAAAACACATGCAAATGTGAATGTATGCATATGTATGTATATACACATACAATATTATACAATATTATACAATAGAATGGGCTAACGCCCTGGTGCCGCCGACCCCCCCATTTGTGGGGGAGGTTGGCAATTGGGAATTGGGAATTCTCCACAAACGAACGGTTTTTAGTNCTGGTGAATTGTAAGATTTAATAAGAATTAGAGATGTACAGTGTCGTTTTTTTGGTCCATCCAGAATGGATCCAAATTATGAATGATCAGAGCCAGTCACTTGTGGGAAAAAAACACAAACAGGACCCTCCAGTTGAAAGTTGGTCTATAGACCCAGCCAACTACAGATAGGTTCAGCACAAACCCTAATTATATGAGT
>BGPT01000002.1:845275-879294 GCA_003297045.1 Symbiodinium sp. clade C Y103
GTCTAGGATCGGCCAAAGGACAAGTGAGAAAGACGAGTTCCACACCTGCGGTGGTCCCAGGCGCCGCCCCTGCCTTGGCTAAGGCCGGGGTCGGCGGACTTCTATGTCAATTCTGCAGGAGACCGGCGGCTGCAAATGCAAAGAGAGATGTCGCCTGCTTCAGACTCAAGTCTTCAGATGTGCTTCCAAGTGTCAGAAGCTGCATCGGCCTGTAGAACCCCCTATTTCTTGCAGAGGCAAGGACACACGGATTCAGTAGTGGATGCTGGCTGCTCAGTTGGTTGGATCAACTTAGTCGAGCAGGACCACTGCATTCTATGAATATTCTTCATGAAGTGACTGTCTATTTTCCCCAAGTTTGGTTCAAGGCTGAATTTTGATCTTTGCTAGCTGAGGTTGCCTTTAGCACGGATGGTGTCTATGCCGCAACAGGATCTTACGACGGCACCGTGAGGCGGACGTGTTTTTCTTCTCTTTGGCAGCACCAGAGTCAGAGTTGAAACTTCTTGTGCAACCTCCAAAAGGATAGAAAAGGAACATCCGATTCTAAGATATGTAGTGGTTGATGACGGGAAATGGTTTGGTTTTCATGATTTTTTTTTTTTTTTTTTTCGGGGGTTACTATTTACAAAAAGAGGGCGAAATTCCAAAGCACCCTTTTTGCAACGAGCTTCCAACGCAGCAGTTGCAGGATATGGAACAGTGGTGATGGATCACTGGTTCAATGCTTGGAAGGGCCCTCCAAGGCCAGGTCGCAAGGCCATATCATCACCACCGCATCCCACGTGGATGGACCAAAACCTGCAGGAAGTGGAATGGATACTTTGGCATCCGAAAGGTGCTGTGCCCAGTTTAAAGTGGTTGGATCTGGTTGAGAATGGCGGGGAAGAAAGAAAGCGATCATGCGGTGAAGACATGGTTGCGGAAGCCTTCCTTTCTTCCTTCCCTCTGAAAGAATTTTTATTCGATTTCTGGTTTTCATGTGAGTCATTCTCAAGAGTGGCATAGCATGCACAGCCTCGATCAGGTCATGCCATTCTGGCAGGGTCAAACGACACCATGGCTTGGATGTGGTGGGCACCGACTGGCAAAGTCATGCAGATCTTTGCAGGCCATGCTGCGGGTTGATGCCTCGGTAAGTCCGGCAGGGCAGTTTTTTTTCGCGCGGTCCAAGCCGATTAGCTGAGGCGTTTCCTGTGGATGCTGGGGGCTGGGTGGCAAGGCCGGGATCTGTGGAGGGATTTGGGCTTGGCATTGCTGGCGTTTTGGATCAGCTGAGCCGGAGCAGTTTGGTTTATCATTGGTCAAACAACCCGACCGGCTTGGATTTTGGAGGTTGTCGTCACTGGTTCTGAAGACCATGGCATCATTGTGTGCAGACCTTACAGTGTAATTGGGAAGAGTTTTTAAGCCAGGTTCATCACATGCACTCCTCAGGTTCACTTTCAGTCAGGTCGCCATAAAGTGAACATGCAGCGACACATGGCAGGCTCGGTCTGGTTTTCCAAGGTGGAATCCACGTGCTGGAACCCCACAACATCACATTCGAGAGGTTGGATAGAAATTGCCGCTTGGGAACTGGAAGCCTTCCAGACTCCAAATGATAAGGGATAGGTACATGTGAGAAGATTATTGTGACCCTGACTTACAAAAGCATGAGAGAGGGGATTCAAGAGGCAATGTTCATGTCATTCAGGAAACCCCTGGTGCAAAATAGCCCAGCTGAAATGTGCACGAGAGGTGCACGAAAGCTCTGTCATCTCCATTTGCTCGCATCCCGAATCCCCCATCGTGGCCACCTTGGAGCTGAAGCTACTTAGCTTTCATTTTTTGTGACTGTTGAACCACAACTTTTACCGGTCAATCACCATCCCTCAGCATCTTCACCAAGAAGATCAAGAAACGCCCAGGTCGTAACAGGAGCGGAAGATGCTACAGCCAAAGTTGTGCAGATTGAGACTGGCAAGGCTGGGATGCCCCTGAACATCCGATGTTTGATCATCATATTCCCCTCAAAATTGCCATGAAATAGGGGAAGTCCATCCATGTAAATCTATCTTGGGGCATACTGGCATACCCAAATGCTCGAAGCTTCAGGACATTTGATAAATCATAGACCGATGGACCCTGAAGAACCTAATGCCAAGTTTGGTGACTTTCAAGATGCGCCTCAGGTGCTTGCACCCCTGCCGGGTCACATCGACTCTGTCGAAGCTGTGGCGTTGCAGCCCTGGAAACAGCTTACAGTTTGTGTGTGCCCAGAAATGTGGCATTTACCACAAAGTATGGCCTTTGCATTGGGGAAAATGATGCTGATCAAGCATCAACATTTGGGACCAGATTGACTTGGAGCCATCTTCTCATGTGGCCCTTTCGGCGAGCGGAGGTTTAGCAATTCCAGCAAGGGAACCCTTCTCCTCGCCACCGGCAGCATGGATGGAACCGCCAACGGCTTGGATGCACACTGACATCGGATTCGTAGATGGTTCTGTGCGCACCGTAACCTATGGGAGATACACCACACGGACCAAGCCTCACACTTGATGTCTGTGATTTGTCAAGGTCCAGATTTGGGATGCGAAATCGATGGATCTCAGATGTACAGTGAAGGAGCATTGTCATCGTGCTTTGCTTTTCTGATCTTTTCTGCCTTGCAAGGATCATTTTGCAAAAAGAAACACCTGACGGCTGCAGGAGCACTTTGAGAAAGGTGGTATTGTGGTCGCCTTGGATGTTCACGGTGCCTCCCAAGCCTGGAGAAATTTTCAAGATGCAGTTTCTGCTTGTTTCTGGCTGCTTAGCAAATATTTGATAGGCTTGGTGACAGGACTCCAACGCTGATCTCAGCCGTTCGCAAAGGTGAAACTCAAGTGGCTTCCTGGGTCAACCTTCGGCAATTGGCAGGGAACCTATGATCTCGTCGGGAAAGTTTGTAGGAGACAGGAGCGCAAGTAAATTCGCATAAGACATGCTTGCAATTACCACACTGTATTTTGAATGGTGTGGACCCTTGGTCGTTGATGATGTTGATGCGTTTGGGCTCAATCGACCGATCGGTAGATATGATAAATCCGACATATCCCTCCCACTGCTCATTGCGTCAGATTCAAGCCGCCTTCGTAGAACTTTGAAAGGGTTGGATTGCCAAAAATATGCCAAAATGATGAGCCCAATCTAATGAACCTATCGGATGCCACATTTCTACAGAGCATGTTTCAGAACTTCTCATGACTTCAAACAAGTCTCAAGGAGTCAATTTCTTAAAGCCAACAAGTTTTTCATCTTGGGTATGCTGTTATTTGATTTTGTTTTTCGCCCAACTCATTGCACACCATCCACAGCCGCCACAGCACAGCCGCCATGACGATGACCAATTTCGAAATGGAGCCAGCAGAAGCGCCAACACCGCCTGCAGCTAAGGCTCGGCCAGGGTTTTGGGCTCTCCTGTTGTCTCTAAAAAAGGGGGATGGACCCCAATGGGATAGCCATTTTGGAGCCATTTTGAACATCGATAAAGCGTGATAAACCGTGGTATTGGAACAGGGAGATTTGAATTTGGCTGCAGCTCAAAATGTGAGGTCCCGATCCATACCCCAGACCCGCAGGCGATCCATACCCCTGATCCATACCCCCGATCCATACCCTTTTGAAGAGATTGAATTCATTTGAGACCATTTGTGTAACTCCTTGGTTCCATATGTCCGGATCACCGCGTAGCGATCCATACCCGTTTTTTGAGCCATAGCCATTTGGCTGCAGGTATTCGTGCCGTTATGGGCCAAAATCACACTCGCCGGACTTCTGGTGCTGCTCTGATCTCAGAATTCTGGTGCTGCCATGTTCAGAATGCACTTGTTGCCTCTTCGAAATATATATATATATAATTATATATTCACAATTTATATATACAAAGAATTTCTGTTTCTTGAAATGTCTGGAATGAGGAGTCTGTATACCCTGATTCGAGCTGAAGCGTCTGTAGAAGCTCAGGCGAAGCAGATGCAAGTTGTGATACGACACACCAAAAAGTAATAGGGAAACGCCAGCTCTCCGGGCTGTTCAATGGATTGGTCAAAGGGAAAATTTACAGGAAGCCATGGATTTTCTCATGAAATATAGGGGTTTCCTGTAAATTTTCCCATTAACCAATCCAATGAGGGCTTTTCCTGTTTCTGTTTCAGCTACAACAACAAGACACAATGGCAGAGCACTGACACCAAGTTGATTAAGTTGGGTAGTTCCGGTGTGCTCTGGGCGTGCAGAAATCTTCCAGGCTGCAAAGGCCACGCGTGTTAGAAACCAAAACCGCTCAGCATTTCCCTTGGAAAAAGCATCTCGCTAGACATGGTTTAGCAATTTTGGCTGAATTCACTCGGAAACATCTTTGGAGATCTTTGGAGTGAATTGCTGAACCACGAAGCAACAGCTTGACTTCTTGAGGCTGATTGCCCAGAGTCTGAGGGAAGAGACATGTTTGTGGATTTTCAGCCGAGGATACAAGTTAGGATTGGAGCATCATGAATTCTAACTAAGCTAGTGCTAGTTATTCTTGGCAACTCATAATTTTGGAATTGCAAGACGATGCTCTGAGTAGGTTTCGTTTACTTGCACTTTCAGATACTTCATGCTTGGTGATTGAAGATGGGACATATTCTTGGAAGCACTATTCCCTGGTCCTGGATAATCAAGATCCCTTCCAGCTTCAAGTCTTACAGTCTTACAGATCTGTGAGAATTGACCTTTGGAGCAGGCTGATATGCAATTCAGCATCGACCAGATAAAGAAAGAGTTGACTTGGACGAAGGTGACATGGCTACAAGACTGCAGCTATGGGTCAAAACTACCCATCACTTTCCATGATTTTCCCAGACCTATATGTGCCCCCCTTCCTGCATGTGCATCCCAGGCATAGTAGGTGGTATACACAAGTAGAAATACATGGGTTATGATCAAAGGAAGTTTGGAAGCGGAACTGCGAGTTGCAGGTGAAGCTTCAAGATCGCTTTCACTTAATCTCAACTTCAATATCATCTCAAATTCAACATCATCTCCACTCAACACCATCTCAACTCAACATCACGTCAACTTCAATATCAGCTCAACTCTATGTGTTCTAAACTCAACATCACATTGACATCTTCTTCATCATCTGATTTTCTCATTTTCTCAACCTCGCATCATCTCCGCTTTACATCATCTTCACGTCATTTCAACTTCACTATATGCTGTTTTTGCAAGACTGTTGGCCTTTGCGCAACGGAATTATGACATGAAGGTAGGATTTGACAGGTGGACATTACGCAAGACATTTTTTTCCCTGCAGTAAACGTCTGTTGCTGCTTTGTGAAAGTAAGGCTGGGTTGCGCGCCGGGTGCGGTGGGTGCGTGTCCATGTCTGAATGCGCACGCAATGAAACTGAGGCGTCGAGGTGACAGTTGAGTTTGAAACTCTCGTAGTGTGTTTTGCCAGTGCACGTTTACTTTGTGCTGTGGAACTGCCGCCTCAAAGTAAGCTCCCAATGCGGTTGTGCATTGGTGCTATTGTGTTTTAAAGCTCTGGGAAACTCTGCGTTGCGGAACCGCTGCATCAAGGTATGTCCAGGGAGCTTGCTAACCTTTTGTGTTTTGCAATCAGGTGGCTGCTGTGCACAGTCGAATCTGCGTCAATGTTGCTGTTCAGCGAGATTTTCTCCAACTTTGGTGCCTGGCATTTTCCCATTACAAATCCTTTTAGAAAGCGCTTCAAAAAACTACTTTTTGTCCGCTTTGGCGTTGAGATCCTGTTCGGGAGCTCAAATTGCTGTGTGGGTGTGCGCTGGTACCATGGTGTTGAGCAATCTTGCGCTCGCTCTTCGCGAATTGGTAGGTCAAAGAGACGTCTGACTCGTGTCTGTGCGCTGGTGCCATTGTGTCTTGCATCTTGGTGCTCTGCGATGTTGAATTGACATCAGGGTGTCCATTGATGTGTGTCTCAGGCGTCAAGAGAAGGTGTCAAGGGACAGCTTTCAAGGGAACGTGATGTCAAAAGAAAGGGATGTCAATAGAAAGAGCTCAGGAAGAGATGTCAGCAGAAAGAGCTGTCAAGAGGAAGAGATGTCAAGAGAAGGAGATATCAGCACGAAGAGGTCTCAAGATGAGAAGGAGGAAGAGATGTCATGAGAGAGAGAGAGAGAGAGAGGGGGGGAGAGAGAGAGTGGGGGAGAGAGAGAGGGGGAGAGAGCTGTCAACAGAAAGAAATGCCAAGACCGTGATTTTCAGACATGTCAAGAGAAAGAGATGTCAGAAGAGAAAGAGATGTCAAGGTGCGCTGCATTGGGCACCGCAAAAAAGAAATAGACATCTGATGATTCAACACCGTGTCTTGGTAAAGGCATCGTTGAGCACGGACGGCACCATTTTTTGGACGCAAAGCCTTCCAGGCATTCCTACGGGAACACTCACACTCACATGTTCGTGTGGAAACTGCCGCCACCCACCTTGTGCGGAGTCTCTTTGTATAGCCGCTTATGATGTTGGAGATGCACCCCTTAGCCCCCAGCCATCACCCAGCCATGTGCTGAGGAGAAAAGGCAGCTGCTCAGCCGGGTGGCTGCGGCCGAGAAAGGCGAAAAGGCATCAACCTGACTTGGATGATCCCAGAAGTGGTTGTAGAGCGCACACCGGCGATGCCACAAGGATAAGGGTTATGTTGTTACCATTGAGATCCGTTGAGCATTTTGTGCTTTGGGCGCACGGCGCTCGCACTTTCATGTTCCTTACATCGCGCAGCTTGTAACCATCTTACCACAGCTTTTTTTCGCAATTGTTAGTGCCTCAAAAACCGCCAAATAGTCTGTATTTTTGCACTTTTTGTTATGCCTTGGAAGCATCAAACAACGTTTATAAATACCGATGTTTTCAGAACCCCTGAAGCTCAAAACCATGGTATTTGCAATGTTTTTTGCTTTCGTATCAAACACCACGGTATTTGCATTTTTTTTGCATACCACCATGCAAAAAACACTAGAATTTACGCAGTTTTTAGCCTATTGCAACAGCGCGTTTTTATATGCCCAACAGGCCCAACATCCAAACGAGGTTTTCACGTCCCAAGCGGAACAAAAATTGGCAAAAAAATTGCTCAAAAATGCTCCAAAACCGCTTTCTGAATCTACAAGAAACTAGCTCCAAAGAGCAGCTCCAGGCCTGAAAAAAGGCGCTTTTGCCCACACCCAACGCGCCCAAACAGCATGCTATTGAAGGACGGCTTTTCTTCTTCCACATCTTGCCGTTGCTTGTTGTCTTTTGCCACGTCTTTTGTTGCTGCTTCTTGCAGCTTGCTTCCTTGCTTCTGCTTTTTGTTCTTCCACATTCCATATCTTGCCCCTTGCTGCTGGTAATGTCTGCGGGGTCGGCGGATTATGTATTTCACTGTTTCACCCCAAAGAGCTGTACAAGGGGGTTTCTCGGCAGTCTTCGTTTTTTTTTGCTTTGTGCCTCGCTCCTTTTACTGCGACAATGACTTCTACTATGTATTTCTGGGCATTCAGAGTCATGCTGCCAAAAGCTGCTGACAAGTGTGTGTTTTGTTATGTTGTGCACAGTTGTAAAATATGCCTTCAGATCTTCCACTGGCTGGATTCAAGTACGATCTTCGCCATGGGCCCCTTTTAAGAATGTTTTTTCGACGGTGGAGCCTTGTTTGCGTTGCTTTTCGCCCCCGGGTGACGAATCGCGGCTCGGGGGCTCCAATCGCGTCTCGCTGTGCCTGTAGGGAATGTTGTGTCGTTTTGAAGGTGTGAAATGTTGTTTTGCGTGGCAGGCGTGGCATTTGGTGAGAGTCAGGCTTGAATATGTTGCAGGACTCTAATCGGGTCGCAAATTGCGCGCCTGTGACGACTGCAAAACGTGTCCTTTTTGGAGGTTTGGGAAGATATGAAATGTAGCTTTTGTGTGGCAAGCATGGTGCTTGGTGAGAACCGGTCAAGGGTAGAGCGTGAAGCCTAGAACATGGAGTGGGAAGTGCGGAGTGCAAAGTGTGACGTGTAGAGTCTACAGTGCGGAGTGTGAAGTGCAGAGTGTGGAGAGTGGAGTGTAGAGTGTGGAGTGTGGAGTGGGGTGTGTGGGGTGTGGGGTGTAGAGTGTGGAGTGCAGAGAGAGGAGGATAAAGTTTGCAGATGTTTGCAGTGTGCTGTGAGGCTTGTAGAGTGTGAAGTGGGGTGTGTGGAGTGTGAAGTGTAAAGTTTAAAGTGTAGAGCGTGGAGTGTAAGTGTTGAATGTCAAATGTGCATAAATGTGCAGTGTAGTGTGTGAAGATGTGTAAAGTGTAGAGTGGGGAGGGTGGAGTGTCTTGTATTTGAGAACAGCAACCGTTGTTTCCTGTAAATTTTCTCTTCAACCAACCCATTGAGATGAACACGGTTTTCTGTCAACAAAAGTCGCTTTGACCGAAACGACTCGACTTCCGCAAATGGTGTCAGTGTTCATTTCTAGCAGATTTTTTCTTGTTTGGAAAACCAGCAAGCACTCATTGTGCTTGTGGTACAGAATTGATTTGCTCGCATTGTTTTTTTTGAGAAGGTTGACAGTTCCTCTTTGCTGGATTTTGCTGGTACAGGCGCTCAAAGCAGAGCTGGGCAGGGTTTATGCGAATTTGCAGGCGCCAGATCGAAAACTCCATGATGGAACAACCTGATTACATTTCTTCAAATGTGAAATTTTCTGAAAAGGGAACATTGAATCAATTCAAAATGAAACAGGAATTGAAGGGACTTAAAAAAGAAACATCTTGGCACAGCAGACATCGTATCGATACAAGAAACTGAGTGACACTCCTGGCAGGGCAAGAACTACACACCTCCTGAGGATCCCGAGGATGATGGAGAGGCCATGTCGTCACGTGCAAATTGCACAAATGGGTTTGAAAATGGGGTATACCCATGGAAAATGATGATAAACCATGGGATTTTGGGGCACCCTATTTTCAGACAAACTGTTAGATCTTCAGTTTGCAGCAAGGGCGAATCTTTGTTTGATGAGGATCGTCCAGAATCGCCAGCACCCTTCGAGCCATTCTTAACATCAGGGTTTTGACTTGACAGACCAGATTTGTGAATAATTGATGGCAAAAATTGCGAGGGTTTTACTGTGACCAGAGTTGGTGGCCGGAGCCTGCCAAGGACTACAATTCCTGCAGCGAAGATGAACATCTTGCACTGTGTGCGCTGCAAACCCAGAGTTTCACCGCACATGTTGTGCCTTGAGCGGGTCCTCGGATGATTGATACCCAGGTTGGTACAGCAAGACAGAGATGATATCATCCAGAAGTCCAGGACATGTGCTGGGTGTCTGGTCCAGCATTATTCAACACTTGGGGTTTTGAGAAAATAGGATACCCAAACTTCCTGGTTGATTACCACTTTGACTATTGACATAGCCATTCTGAGGTCTATTGTTTTTTTTTTCAGACCCAATTGGCGGTGTGGGCCTCGTCAATCTGTTTGCCATGATCCGCCCTCCCGCCTCCAGCCAGATGGGTCTTCCGGAAAGACAAGTTCAAAAAGTGCTTCATGAAGGACTGGCATGGCGACTATTGGACTTTGTGAGAGTGCTATGTTAGCCATACAAGCTCACTTCCCACCCAGCTATGAACTTTCCTATGCCTGTCTTGTGAAACAGGCAATACCCGAATTGTCGGACCATTGCGCCATGTGTAGCTTGCCAACAAGCGGCTTCTGGGAATCCGGTGTGACGTGAGTATCTGACGTGGTGGCACGTTGACCAAAATGAGATAGCATCCAGCCATAGCATGCTTGGCCGCATCTTGCAGAGTGTTGCAACTTTGCCATTTCAGCTTCAAGCAATTATGATTATATGTACGATGGACACATTCATGTAGATGATATATATATATATATATTACATAGATTCACTCCTTTGCCAAGAAAGTTGGGCTCTCTGCTTTGGGGTGGAGTGTATTGTGAACTTGCATGTGACCCTGGCCCTTTCTCCTGATTATTGGTTTTCAAGATTTGCACAAGAGCAAGTCGCCGGGGAAAAACTTCTCAAACTGCATAGCAAGGGTTGCCTTGCTAGTCTCATGCTGCCAAGTGTGGCAATTCAGGCTTTGTGGATGCTGCTACCTATGGCTACAAGAATTGTCACGTTCTCAAGGGGGGATTTTCTTGCGACGCTGCTGAATCGACACATCTTTCCGAGGCAAAAGCTATTGCGTGACCCATGGACCTGGTTGTGAAGGATGTATGAAAGCATATGCTGAGGATCTCATGGGTGGCGGGGAATCTCTGGGTCTGGGTCCGACATGCCTTTGTAGATCTTTGTCATCTTCTGTGCTCTACTTCCAGCATTCTAAGAGCAATTATTGATCTCTTCTTGGTTTGAATTTTTTTGATTGTGTTCTTCATTTTTACGATTGATCAGCATCAATATGAACAATTTAACACCAATATGATCATGGTTCCCAGAAGGGTGGTCACACTGAAAGGGTCACACTGAAAGGGTCTTTACGGCAAGTTTTCAGAGCTGATGCCGATTGGTCCATTGCATTTTCTGTGGCCTGACTCACACAAACCTGACTTTGCATAGTGTCCCCGTTTCGAA
This sequence comes from Symbiodinium sp. clade C Y103, assembly GCA_003297045.1. Taxonomy (NCBI): domain Eukaryota; class Dinophyceae; order Suessiales; family Symbiodiniaceae; genus Cladocopium; species Cladocopium sp. clade C. The sequence continues at coordinate 855,874 of BGPT01000002.1, forward strand.
TCATTTCGATCGTCGCACAAAAGGGGTGCAGGCTCCAGATGGCTCCAGGTGTGCTTGCGCTACACGGCATTTCGTCTCTCACCTGTGGCATTACCTGCTTGACACAGCACTTCGGTCACTTTGATTTCAGGCCTTTCAGGTGCAGTACTTCGCACTCTTCGGGCTTGTGCTTTGTTTTTAAACAGCGCTACACATTTTTTCGAGGAATTTGTTGGTCATCGTTTGCAGCAGCGTCGCGGAAGCTTCCCCATGGAAGCTTGCGCGGAAATGTGTCAGTTGGAAAGGAAGGAACACAATTCACTCATTGCGCGTAGCATGGGCAGGATTTCGTGCACATTGCTGTATGCTAAAGTGTTGGCAAGCTGGGTCGATTGGAGAGATATCAAAAAGGAATAGTTGGCATGGATCGTTGTGGTCGGCGTGGTATTGACGTCTCAATGCGGGTGTTGAATATAAGGAATATTAGGAGAATGAGATGAGCAAACATGCTGGACTTTGAGAGGGAAAAACACGGGAAAAGCCAATGTCAACTTGTTGACCAAGGTGTCACATTTTGAGATCCCCTGTTTGTAGCAGAATGCTGGATAAATGATAAGGACCTCACTGCGACGTCACTATAGAGAATGATTGTTAACGTTAGTAGGGTAACTATCCCAAACTTGCCGAAGGTGTCAGGTCGGTGAATTGCTACAATTTATGCAGGCTGTTGATGGGTTAATATAGGGGACTAGACCAACTGGTTTACTGACTGGAGCTTATCTTAAAAAAGAACCTATGATAGGGATACCTGTTTACTAAGCAGTATGATGGGATGGTATCTCAATGTTGTCTTGTTCTAGGTTCAAGGATGTTCAAAGTGTGTTGCAACTGGGATTCTCGGCAGTCATGAGATGAGAGCTTCTTTTTCAGCTGGGGGTTACGTTTTTATATGGCAGGCACATGCAGTTTGATGGACCTACAGGTCGTCTCTGTCTGTCACAAGAGTGGTTTACCAAAACGTCACAAAAAGGTGTCCCACAAGAGTGTAATCAGAGTAACCTACAAGCGTGTTTGACAAGAGTGTGCCAGAAGATTGTCTCACAACTGAGGGCTTCAAAGCGTGCCTTGCAAGAATACCCTACAGGAGTGTCTAAGAGCTCCACCAGAGTGTCACTTTAGAATCTCCCACGATGTGCTTGACAAATGTGTCCAATAGGCTGACAAGAGTACGCGCCACTCAGTGCCTACAGTGTCAGGCAATGCTGCGCCTTCCAAGAGCACCAAGAGCGTTTGTGTGATAAGAATGCCGTGCAAAAATGTCAGGCAACAGCAGTCTTCAAGTAGGGCCCCGGCACAAGAGTGTCTTGCAAAAGTGTCTTACAAGTGTTCCTCATCTGATGTCTCATCTGATGTCTCATCTGATGTCTCATGTGATGTCTCATGTGATGTCTCATCAAAGTGTCTTACAAGAGTGTCTTACAAGAGTGTCTCAATTTTGTGACACTCACTCTTTGGGGCCTTTTTGCAGGATAGTTTTGTTTTTGGATTGACAAGCCGACAAACCCTGAGCACAGCGAGGATGCCAAAAAATGCATGGGCTTCCTGCTGCCTGGGTATGCAGTGCCTTATGATTGTCCTGTGAAAGAAGGCCTGGTGACAGAATGGCTTCAACCATCATCAGACAGCCAGATTTTTTTTTTTGAATTTGCCAGGGTACTCTCTGGGAATTGAACATAGCCATGGAAAATTAGCATTTCAAATAGGTAAATCACCTAAATGGGCCGTTTTGCACAGTTCAATTACCAGAGAGTATGTCAGGCTATGCGTTTGGCAAAGGGCCGCATTTTGCATCGTCTTTGCGCTCAGGGCCCATGTTTTGAGAAGGCTGATGTGATCGGAAAGCGCCGATGGAATGGGGGAGGAGACAACACGTGTCACCAGGAGGTCCAAAGTCGACTTGCCAAATGATGTCAATCATGAAACCTTGAAAGGTCTCGTCGAACTCACAGAAAATGAAAGTTGATGCGTTGTGAGGGTTTTGGATCACAGAATCATAGCTGTACATTTTGACCACGATCTACAGGCAAACTTGCCTGTACTGTTGCAATCATTGGATTGACTTGAGATGTGATACAAATATATACAAATTACAAGAGGACTCAACACCTAGTTGAGGGAATGGAGTGGGAACAGACAATTGCAGGGTGCCAGTGTTAGTTTCTGTTTTCAATTTTCCACGTCGTGGACAGCCCGAGGTTTTGCACTTGTTCCACCGACAAGACTCTGCGCTTGCACGGGACTTATCTCAGAAGAATTGGCTCGCCAAAATTGCTGGCGGACAAGGCCTGAATTGGCTGAATTCTCTGCTGTGCAGCTGTGTCTCCTAAGGTTCAATGGCCTTTCCGGAGAATGTTTGAGAACGTTGCAGGCATTTTGAAGCGGATGTGACCAATTTTCTGCGAAGCTTTTGGGTGTCAGGGCCACTCGGAGACGGTGATGGGACTTGATTTGGCCATAGGGGAGGCAGAAGCTCACTGCACTGTGATTTCAACAGACGCATCATTGGAATTTTTGCTGGTCAACTTTGGTCAACTTTGGCCACCTTCTCCGTCGCAGTCACAGGCAGATGGGAAGCCACAGCTGATTGTTGCATCTGCTTCAGAGGCGGATTGATGGACTCACCATTTCCTCGAAAAAATCTTGGCTGATCTCCTTCTATGGGTGATCCTGGGTCAAAATTAACAATCACCCAAAATGGATAGTTGAATCATGTTGAATACGTCTTATACTGTTCAATGCTGCAATGCTAATCAAAATCACCACCCATTTACGGGCTTCTTTCGGACATGACTTTGCAGGACAAGAGCTGTCGAGTTTTCGTTGTGGCGCGACTTGGCTAAGCAAAGGAGTGACGCCTGCCATGTTGGAAGGCAGGTGCACTTCTGCGGGACGGTGAGTACGTTGGCAAGAGAAACGTCAGAAACTCCAAATAGATCCAATTGGCAGTCACCTTGTACCTGGCAAATCAGGTGAGAATCGGTCTGAATATCATCTCAACTCTAAACTAACAGAGGCTTTATTCTCTTCCGAAAGAAGTCATTTTCATTGAGGTTGTGGACTGCTGGCATCGAGGCCACACCCAGCCAACTGCCCTGAGCCCAGTACGGTTGTGCCAACGAAAACGCAACGGAAACGCGACGCGTGCGTCGAGTACGTGTCGTGCGTAGGAGCCCAGTGGCTGGCTACGGAGGATTTGGTTCAGCTGGGATGCTGCATCCCCAAACGCTGCTGGTGAGGAAAGCCACTGACGACTGATGACTGATCACTAAGGCCAACTGCGGCGTATGGCCGGCCGTCTCCTGCTTTGCAGGTGCAGCACTTAGTTTTCACCTTGGGTTTATACATTTGCTGCCACGGACTTTGAAACAGATTTGTGATAAGCCACCTCCATGGATCCTAGGCAACTGGTGCTGGCTTGGAAGCACCGCAAGAATCTCCCAAGGGGAGTGTGAAGCCTCCGAAGTTTGCCGCAATTCAGCATGCCGCAGCATGCCTCCCTGCCTCGCTTCACGTCGTGTCAGGCAACACCACTTGCAAGTCCTGGAGATGCGCTTGGGCCTTGACACCATTCTGGAAGCAAACAGCTTCTGAAACCTCCCTTGTTCGAGAATATTCGATTGCGAAGCTCAGTTTGTTATTTTTGTTTGGTCACCTTGCTTTTGAACGTAAGGCCCACGCAAGGATGTGCTGCGCTCATTGCATGCGTTTAATCTATTCTTGCTCTCTCGTGTGAGATTTGTGGACACTGCATGCTGCATGGGTCGTTGAGAAGCCTAGGTCCGTCGCCATCGAACATGCCAGTATGAGGTGGAGAATAAATCTTCAAGTACTTCAAGTGCCACCAAGTGCCATCAAGTGCCATATAGTCGTTTTCCTTCAGTGTAGTGATTTAGTCGTAGCTGTTGCAGGTGCCGTGTGCCCTGAAATCGATGCTGTCAAAGATTGTTGGTCGGGTCCAGCATCGAAGCCTCGAAGAAATGTTTTGCGCTGCCCCAGAGGTGCAGAACTTGTACAAATCCCTTGGCCTTGTGCCTTAGATGCGCTGCTTTGCAAACCAAAAATCGAGATTGTTGTTACTGGTCTAGTGAAAGGCGGAAAAATACACGCAAGTTTGATCATGTCATAATGTTATACAATGTTGTAACTTTGTCATATTTTCATCATGTCTTCTTGGATTCTGTTTTATTTTGGCTTGCAAAGACAGTATAGCTGTGGCCGCAGTGGAGTGACACACCACTTGCGGAGAAGAGATGCCATGGCCACAAGAAAAACTGATTTGACGACGCCTTCCTCCGACTTGGCCATTTTGTCGCAGACTTGACCCCTTGAGCATGGTCGCACTGCCCGAACACATGACTATGACAATGCTATGTCAGAGATTGTGTCATGGTATGATTTTTAACGATTGGGGAATTCTGAACCCGCGTCTCATTCTTTGTCTCCGCTTAGATGGAAGGGGCACCCATTGACTTGTGGTACCGAATTCCTGGACGTACACCGATAGACACGGGTCACAGAAGCTCTTCTCTCTTGTTTGCAGTTGCAGGCCGTCCACGTAATCTGTGATGGTTTCGATGTGTTTCAATGTCCCCCCTTTTGGCCGTGACATTTTCTGTTGCCTCAGCTACGGAAGAGCAAGAAGCCATGCTGAGAATGATATTGTAACAACATGAACATGCAACCAAACCTGAAAAGAAACACCTTGAGATGGCATACACCGAGGCAGTGTCACTGCCAATAATCGTCAACAGAGCACCTGCTATTCTTGTCCCTACCTTTTCGACGCAGACTCCGGAAGTCCTTCCCAGAAAAAAGCTGCCTTGATCCAGTTTGGATCAGTCTCGAAGCATGTCTACTTCTATGCGAAAATAAAGTGTTTGTATACTAGATGCTGCGATGGTTGCCGCGAATTTCATCCCGGCGGGTGGCAGGTTTCTCGACAGCAGGATAGTAATGATGAGTGCGCAGTGCGCAGTTCTTGCCGTCGTGAAACGACCCTGCGCCCTGAAACCCTACAACATGTGGTCAATTGCTGGTGTTGTAGTGAGAGACATGGGGTCTGGTCAATCTTTGACCTGAGAAGCACAGATTGTGTCTATTTTCCAGTCCTAAATCGATTTTTTGATATTGGAGTTGGCTATCCACCATGGGACATCCCTGTGAAACTCAGGTGTTCTCTTGGGAGCAGGATGTTCTGCAGGTGCTGGAGGTGGGCTTTTTCAGATCCGGTGGTTGCAAAGTTGCAAGTGATCAGCCATGGATCAGACCGTGATGATGTGAGGTCTGATTCTCTATCAGACAGATCCCAGCTTTGAGCGGTCCGTCCGATTCTGGCGCCGTGCGGGGCCAATTGCTGCCTGGCAGCCTATAGCGGGAGCCTGGGGCTGGTCCCATTTATAGCGGGCATTGAAATCTAAATTATTTAAGCTTACTGGGTGCTCTCAGGTCCAAGTGTCCGATGTTAATGACATTGCAGGAGTGAACTTTGCTGTATAGATGGGTTGCTATACATGGAATGCCAAGGGAACAACCTCCAACAGTCCTAAACAAACATCTATAATTGTCTATAATTTACAATTTATAAACCCATTTATAATTTGTCTTTCATTTTAACCATGCATTCTTAATTTTAGAGCCTCATGCAAAAGTGATACACAGATGTCACAAATGTGTCCCTATAGAGTTTTCAATGTATTGCCCAGGCCAAGAGTGTCACACCAGGGTGTTTTGCAGTGTGACACAAAGGCATCGTGCAGAATCTTGCTACAACAACTTAGGCACAAGTTCGACCAGTGGTCTCGCCTGGCAATAGCCCATTCTACCAGTGTTCGTATTCAAAGTTTTGTTTGATTTCTACCTTAGTTTTAGTTCCTGGAGTTGCTGGTGCTGGTGCGCACCCGGCTTGTTCCGGGTGATTTCACGTGAACCAACGTTTATCATCCAGCACACTTGTGGATGTCATCCTTCTCTGACCTGGTTGAAACGCCAATTTGCAGGACACCTCCATAGGTGGGGGGTAACCTTGGTTTCCTTTTGATTTTCCAATATCCCCTTCAACCCATGGGCCAATCCGATGAATCTTGGGTTTTGATCACCAGGTTGCGCACTACTTCCTGGAACGCTGGCGTGGAAGTGACGATGCCGATCGTGCTGCTCGCTACCAGCGGCTCCATGTGCTCTATGCGCCTGAAGCGCGGAAGGTGGTGGAGGACATGACCCAGTATGGCATGCCATGTTTGGGATGAAGATTCACCAGGGTACCATAGGAATCCATAGGAAATCCAAAAGCTACCGGGGGTTCTAAAGCGGCTCATTCATCTTGCTGCAAGATGCAGGAGCTGCGTGGAATGTTCGTGAAGGCCTTCGTGGTTCACTGCTTTTGCCATTGCTTTGAGGATCTCCAGTGGAAATTTCCAGGATGTCTTGGCAAGTCTTTTTTTCATCTTGTGAGGTTGCCCAAGTTCTAAGCGTGCGCCCGGAGGCCACGAGATGCCACGAATTTCAGCAAGTCTGAGCGATGTCTGAGCGAGTCTTTTTGGATGCCATTTTGAAATATTTGGAACATTTTCATTTTGGAATCCTCCAGGCAGTTCCTGAGGAGTATCGCAATGAGTTCCGGAAGACAGCGACTTATTCAGTGCTCAGTGTCATCCTCTGTCCGAGCTGGCTCTAACTTGTGCACTGTGAGGCTGCAAGACTGTGCTCCCCCAGCCCGCTGGGACCCCATCCGACTGGATCTCAGCTGCATCAGAATGAGTCTTTGCAAGTCTTCGAAAATGCACTCAACAAATTCAACAAATCCCAACCATGACACGATACGTGCCATAATCAAAACATTGACTAGAATATGACTATAATACTGCATATATACTCATGTTGGGGGATGGTCATCAATCCATAGAGATTTATGTATCCATCATATCAGGATTCCCATTATGGAATAGATGATCATGTGCTAAGGACATGTGCTCGAGCGGGATCTCGGTGCTCCCGTTGCAGAGGCAGCAAAGTGGTTCCTTTGGTGCAGTGATTGAAGCAGGAGTTGAATTGAATTGAGATAAGTTCTCTGCATATTGCAATGTATTCATTGTGCTGTAGGTTCATTCACAAGCAAGAGTGGAATTCGGAAATGATGTGGTTTGCTCAACAAAACCCTTGTGACATGTGCTGAGTGGGCGGATGTGAGCAGTCAGCATTTGTGGTACTGCAGGCACTCATGATCAAGCCGTCGCTTGAGAACATGTGTTTAATAATGCTAGCCAGGTTCCATTATACGCCTTCTGACAAAGAAAACAAATGCCTGAGTCTCTGAATTTCAACCAAACTTCAACAACAAGAAATAACAGCAGCAAACCACTCCTGGGCCCTGAATGCCAATTTTGCGGCGATAAGCCGTGCTTCGGCAGTCGACTCTCGGCTTCAAAGACAACTACATGTGTGCTTTGAATCCGAAGTCTGATGTGTCCCGATGTGTTCCAACATGTCCCAACTCAAAGGTAATCTGAACTTGGACCACGAGCCTTTTACATCGCTATCCGCTATTGAAGGTAGTTGGTAGTGCCTGGTAGTTCTCGTATGTTCTCGTCGTTTTCAAAGTGCCTGTGGCCAAGGTGATGGAAAATTTTCAGTTCGACTGGAAAGGAAGTTTAGCTCCGCGTCGAGAGACTGGTGCCTTCCGCATTGGGGGACGGCTCGGGGACGGTTGTGGCCGCGAGTCGATGCAAAAACGGATGTGGTTTCTACCAACTCCGTTGGACTCCGGTCAGACCTGTCAGGTGCGGAGGAGAGCGTTTTATTCGTGGATTGGAAAGCGAGTTTGATTCCTGTCCGCCCGGTAGAGGCTGGGAATGGCTGGGACTCAGTTGATGTAATCACATCTAATCAGTACATGTCATTGGAGGTTCCATGACTTGGCCTGGCAGGTTCGAAACACCTTCGTCCATTTTGAAGAAGATGAAGATCAGCAGCTGGGATTCAGCAGTCTGCAGCTGTGTTTTTTTAAAGAGCCAGTCCTTGCCGTTGCAGTTGTAGGGGAGACCTACGCTGCATGGCTCTTGTTTCATTGGCACTTTCAGGAATTGCGTTAATTTGCCGCCTTTTTTGAAGTCAGGTTGCGCAAAGCTAGCCAAAGCCGCAGAACGGCATCTTCACCTCCTGAATTGAGGAGGGTTCAATCAGCAACTGGTTGGAATGGCTTGCGCATGGCTTGCTGCGGCATTTGTTGGGATCTTTCTTCAATTTTTTCCCAGTTTTCCTGCTTGTTTCTGTCTTGGCCAGATTTCTCCAGGACGGCAGGAACAGTTCGTGAGGAGGCCAGGCATAAGCTGAATTCAACTTTCCTGCGTGTTTGCTCTACACTGCATCAAGCCTGGAAGCAGCAAAACATTCGCATTCAGATACAATCCAGGAATCAAGCCTGACCATACACGGGGATTGCCATGTTTGATTGCCACAAGTACAGGTAACATGTGCATGCGCTCGAGCTTCAATTTTAGATAACTTACCTTGTCGCCTTGGAAAATCTTTGGGCATCCTAGAGCCCTTTGGTGGATGTATGAGGAGCCTGGGGAGATAGCAAACTGCGCTGTTCAACCTGAAGCTTCAGATTGTGCAGCGGACGCATGTAATGTTGGTCTCTCAGCAACTGCAGTCTTGATGAAAAATGAGGTGCAACGCTGCAACAATGGACTCAATAGACATCCACTTGATATATCTTGAAACGTTCCGAGACTCAGGAAAACTCGGAGGAGTGTGGGACGACATCGTGCGAAGCTCAAGTTGAGCCACTAGCGCGACAGTTCTTGAAGAGTTGTATGCTGACGTTATCAGTAACCATCGGGTAGCATTGGAGAGTGCAGCAGTTTTGCGTGACTCAAATGGCATCAAGTAGGCCAGAGTAGGTCAGTTTTTTCATGCAGAACTTCTGGGTCTAAGGTGCTCCACAGATGTTCCCGAGAAAGTGGCGGCGGCAGCAGCTTGGCCAGACAGACAGTGGTGGAAGGAGCTGGGCAGAGGCCTGTGTGGCTAAGGACACGACTTTGCATCAGCTTGGTCAGTGTCGCCCGTGCGCGTACTTCAGGATGAAGGTAGGGCCCTCTACATCTGACATCATTTGACTGTTCGCAATTCGCAAGTGTACCTTTGAGACTTTGAAATATGATTCAAATGGATTCACTGGATGAATGCCATGCCAACATGTTCCAACATATTAACATATTCAGACCTCTTTGAGAGGATGGACATGGATCCAAATTCGCCCCCAACAGACTCAAGTCTTGGACATCTTAGACCATCTAAGTTTGGAGTGCCCAATCGCTTTTTGCTGCATTTTCAGGCGGATGGTTGTCAAAAAGGAGATGCCTGTGAATTTTGTCATCTTTGCACTTCTGCCCGGGACTTGAAGTCGTACAATCGCTTTCTTGGTGTTGTGCAAAGTGTGCAGAATATGGCAGTTCTGCAGTTTTTGATCGCAGAATGACTGGAGGAAGATGTCCGGGCCAAGCAGATCCTTTACAAGCGACAGGCTCGCCCGTCTCCAGGGAAAATACGAACGTGGAATATCTGCCAGGAAGCTGACTTTTTTCATGGTGACCTTCGTTACGCTGTGATGGCATGTGATGGCAGTGTCAGGTACGTGCTCAAAAACGCGCAGCGGCAAGTCAAGCAAAGCATTGCCAAAGTTGAAGCTGTCCATGTGAAGCTCGGCAGAAATAGGCCAATCCCACCAAAACAGGAAACCCATAAAATATTGGGGCATTCTCCAGTCTTGGAGACATATATACTTGGGACCTTTTGGAGTGCGCGTCGACAACGTCCAATTTTTACATCTTTGTTGCCTCGCAGTTCAACTTTCTTCTTCCTCTCCCTGTCACTTGTTTGAGGGACGGTTTGCAGCCCTCTATTTGGTAGAAAGCATACCATGGTCATCCATGGTCCTCATCTAGATCTTCACAGAATCAATCCATCGATGCTCAGGACTTTTTGGCTCTCGTTGGCTCGACACATCAGCCAAGTGCTTGGTTAGTTTTAGGTTTTATCTGAGCGTCCACCAGCTTCCTCCGTGTGTTTTGCTGGATGGACTCCGTCCCACTCCGACGTGTCATTGATTTCTGTGGTATCACCAAAATATGGTCCAATCTGCACCTCTTCAAGCGTGCAGTTCATGTCTTGAGGAATTATATACTCATGCTAGCAGAACGTCTGCAAGCATCTCATTGGAAGTCTTGTTGCTGGATCCCGCAGAATGATGTATATATATTTAAACTTTATATAATAGATAACCGCCACTACAAGTATCATTTCTAAGCTGTTTGTTGGTGTGAAACTGCAGGACCTGAAAGGCTTTCAATCAAGTCAGTGAACGAATTATCGTTCAGATGAGCATTCTGCCCCAATACATTCGAGTGCTTGAGATAAGATCACGATGCTGCGAGCAGAGGATGTATATCATGAAAACAAACAGTTCAGGAATCGTTTGAAGCAACTCTGTGAAGCATCGTTGCAGGCATTGCAATTAGCCAGCTTCTGGCAGATTGCCAGCTTAAATCCTGGTTTGCTTGCCGCGTTAGTTGCGGCATAAGAATCACGGGTGAATCCGAATCCTGAGCTTCTGAAGATGCAATGGCAGAGACATGCCATATATCGCTTTTTTATGCTTTTTTTATGAGTCTCCCATGGCATCGAATACATGCAAACGCTTGGAGTTGTTGGGACTTGTGTTGCTTTCATGACACTTGATGACGCTGGGTCGGTTTGACTCTCGAGTGCACCTGTGTGTTTGAAGCCAGAGGCCCTCCCCCACACAAAGAATTTGGCATCGAGTCTCCTCAACAGAAGGGGCAATTTGTGCTCTGTGGCGGGTAGTCCCAATCAAGGGAACGTTTGGGCGGCAAAAAAGGACTTGCCGTGATGAAAGCTGACAGCCATACTGTGCAGTTCGGTAAGGTGGCAGCTTGATGAAAGATTGTGAATTCTGCAGTCGTGGACCGTGAACAGGTCTTTGATCAAATAGATCAGGAACCTTTGGGGGCTGCCAGTATTGGACAGGCATGGAGCCTGTTGGAAGTCTGAGTAGGTTTCCGATGGTTTCCGCAGTTAGTGACTGTTTGTGCCCAAGGGATTTACTTCGCTTGGAATCGTTTGTGCATTCTTCGGGTTAGGTCGTTTCTGTATCTTGGCGAATGCATTTCGCTTTTCCAGCCTAACCTTGAGTTCCACACTCTTAGCATCTCGCTGGACACCTGAAGCTTTACTCCGATTTTTTGGAGCCTTTGCAGGCACATCGTGTGGTTTGGCAAGGAAGGCTGGAGTCGATCTTTGGGGGGGGGGCACCTTCGTGATTGCTTGCACTGCCTACGCCTGCGACTTTTCCTGCTGTTGACCCATGCTGTTTTGACAAGATGCCAGTGGAAGGCCTGCAGTCGTCAAGGTGCAGTGCGCCTTAGATTTGTCACCCATGGGAACTTTCAAAGCACATTTGGCCAAACCAGCTTTTCATGGCTCATCCAATTGACTCCTCAAACCAAGAGACATCAATAGACTACAATTTCAGCAGAAACTTGGAGGTATCCTGATGCTGCAGCTATGCTTCGAGCAGATTTCCGATGCTACTTGGCATGATTTTTGATACTTCTGTACGCTCCATCGACGAATCCAGTACCTTTCTTCCACAGAATGATCCGCGAAGATGCTGAGACAAATCCGATTTCGAGGTCTTGAGCTACTTTTATGGCTTGTACAGAGCTCAAATTTGCTTGAAGTTGTTGTGGACAGGGTGGCTGTTGCTGGCAGCAGTTGCAAGGTCAGCCAAGATGCACTTGCCATCATGAGCCAGGCGCGTGGCTTTGGTATTTGGCAAATGACCCAAGTGAACATGATGCCGACTGAGGTTCGACACCAGTTTGCAACTGAGCTGGACTATGAGTCCGAGGCGATAACGATTCAAAGATGTTGGACAATTGGTTCGCAATGGTTCGCATTTTCCTTTTCAAGATCGCAGGCACAGAGCAAACCTCAGTAGAGGGACACTCCTGAACCTGCAGGCAAACCATCTTCGGGAGTTGCACGCTGCTTTTCAGGCATTAGCGATGAACATTTTTCTCATGCTAACACCAAAAGATTGTCTGCATGGCTATAGGGACTTTCATTACGTCGTGGGCCCATTCTTGAGCTGCAGAGCCAAATCTTTGCCAAGACCAGCCCCTCTCTACTTTCACCACTAACTGCGCATTGCAGCAATACCCAGAGCACCAGCCAGCCATTGCGCCAGAGCATTTCTGAGGAATGCACTGTCTCCTGAGAATGCTATCTTTTGCCAATCTTCCAAGTAATTCAAAGGATGTAAAATTTGTAAAAGAGAATTTTGGATGAGCCTTAGTAAATATCATTCTGAGCCCCTTGCATTTTATAGATTTTTATAGTTGGTGGCCATTGATGCTTCACAAACCGCAACTGGTCCACTTTCACCGGTCCAGTCTTTGAAATGGCAGCTTTTACAGCAACTTGACCACCTCTGTGACGGTATGGGGCTGCGTATGCTTTCTCTTGTGCCGGTATGGTTCTTTGGTCCCAAGGGCCTAAATTTTGCGGCTGGATTTTCTCAGCAACTGCAGCCTTTCCGTGTCTTCTCCCAAGCGCAGGTAGCACCCCAGTTCAAGGGCAAGGTGGTTCTGCAGGATCCTCATCTGGGGATGGGTCATCTAAAGAATTCCATCCAAATCCTTTATTCACAGTAATTCACAGCAATTTACAGTATATAATTTACAGTAATTTACAGGCGTCCGATAGGGTCGGCCTATTTTGGTGTTCACCAGGGCCCACCGAAATCCGGCAGGGTCCAGGGTCTACCAGCTGAGCAAGGCCTGAGCCCATACCAGAGCTTACCAGCGGCCACGTGATAGGCCTGAGAAAGAGTCGAAATTCTGAGACTTAGAAATCATTGTTGAAGAGGGACGAACTTTCCACATGGCGCAAACTACCAGTTCAGATTGATGTCGATATGATAGATAAACACACCTTATATCACCAAAGGTTATGAAAGCTGATGATTCACCGCATCCGATTTTGAACTGATGAATTAAACACATTAAAAAACCCCTTCCATTGTGAGGCATGGGCTATTTGGAAGGCTCCAAGCTGGAACTTGCCTTGAGGACTCGCTTGGAGGCGCCAATCTGTGTCATCAGCAGTTCAAGAGAGTCCAGGTGAAGGTGAAACAGAAAGAGAGCTGATTCTACTAGAAACAATTTATGTGTGTACATTTGTGTACATTGTATTATAAGATATTATAAGGTATTATACATGTGTATAATATAGTAGAACATAGTAGAACTGTATTTAGACAAGTACGTGTTTGAAGTAAGGTCATGATTTGATACGACATAGCAGTGTGACACACTTCAGCGAGGCTTTGGGTGTTGATCTGGGCAAGCAAGGCATAGGCCAGACGGTTACCTGGGCTCCTTGCACCCCAAATCGTGAGTGGAACATGACTCGAGATGCGAAAGGTGAATGGCTTGCGGCACAACAGCGTAATGGTTTGAGCAAGAATTTCAGTTTGATCCCCAGAGTGAATTTGCTCTTGTAAAATACGCTTGTTTGAATCGCTTGATCGTTGTACCGTTCAGGGAAGAGATGGAAAAAAACCTTCCATTCGAGTTGTTTAGAGAGACCATACACCCAGTGGGCTCATCGCGGCTCCAGAAATGAAATGAGCAACATCATCAAGTCATGCATCAAAGAAACTTTTGCCCAAACGCCATATGTTCCGAGTTTTCAAGACTGCATTCGCATTGTGTTCATCGCATTTTGCTTCGCATTTTGCCTTGGCACGTCGCATCATGGCATCCTCCTTCATCGATGAAGTGACCAAGCTATGGCGTGTGCGCAAAACCGTCACCTGACTGCACAGAGATGCAAAGACTTTGCATGTGTTAAAGTGGTGATTTCATGTGATTTCCTAAAAAGGGGGCACCCCCAAATAATCCATTTAAATAGGATTTTCCATTCAATGCCATCCAGCTATTGGGGTACACCCATTCATGGAAACCCCCAAATGTTGTTTTGCCAATGGTGCTGCTATGTGCTGCTTGAGGTCTTCCAAATGTGCGGACCTTAGTACAGCCGTGACTCCTATGGTTAGTTCGCAGTGTTTGTAGTGTACAACGACATGTTGGGAACACATTTCTTTACAACTTCTTCGATTCTATCGCTCGATCCTGTCAGGCTCAGTGATCGTGGATACTACGTGTCCGCGAAGCCAAGGCCCCAGGTTCGTCGGAAGCCATCATCATTCAGGAGTTCCTTGTAACTGGGACTTTGATTTGGTCTCTGACTCAGGAGTTTAGAAGAGAAGAAAGAAGACTTCGAGAAACTCTGGAAGGCAAGGTGTTTTCTTTGCTATGCTGTCTTTTCATCAAGTGCCGTGCCAATGGCTACAGGAAGCGCAGGACCAGGGTCAGGGCCGTGAAAGGCGCGTAGAATGCAGCGGATTGTTCTAGGCATGACCCACAGATGAAAGTTCGATGCTTGGCAGGTTCTTGATCTTGGTGCACCATCAACAACAAACGGAACGACAGTTGATTGTGTTCTTCCCAGCCCGGGGCTTATTGAAGCGGCTGATTGCCATGTGGAAATCCCATCTCCATCTTTGATGTCTTGCATGCCTTGCCAGGATGAAAACAAGCGTGTTGGGGTCAAGCCAATCAGGACTTTGAATCCTATACACATTGCCTCCCCTAACTTTCTGCACAAAAGAAGAAGCAGCTATTGGAGCAGAGAAAGTAGAGTTTCCATCATTTATCCACATGCAGGATCCTTGCTGAAAAGATGGATGAGAGGAAGATTCGAGAAGCCATTCTGGTGGTAAAGTCAACCTGGCAGTCTTAAGACGCCACGGGGCAATGCGACCATGAGATGCCATGGGATCAGGCGCCTGGATGTTTGATGCCAGGCAGCCGCTAACGCCTTTGGCACGAACTGCTATACAAGAAGCAAGTGCCAAGATGAGGTGCCAGGGTGTTCTCCATGTTTTTCTTTAGCTGTCCAGCTGCTTTGGGGATTTTTCTGGATTTTTCCTTTCACTTTCTTTTAAATCTTCGCGCTTTAACTTCTGTGTCTGGACGCCTGAATTCTTGGGTCTCTCGTTTTGCGGTCAATGGTTGAAATCTGTCAGAGCCATGGTTGCTGAAGTTTAGTAGTTGACCTCTGCAGCTGTTGTGCCATACAGCGGCAACAGGATAGAAGTTTTCGCGGAGAATGAACTTATCGTCAACATCACTCACCATGAGCTGGTCTGCGCCTTGTTTCAAGCCTTGCCGCTGCATGTACCCAGCAATGAACAATCAACCGTGATCAACCGCACTGGAAATCTGTCTACATTATGCTGGTCCAGGTCCCAAAGCATGTGCCACTCTCAGATGAGGAGAAGCAGCAGCTGTTGAACAGGCCCGGGTTTGGCAAACTAAACTCCGTTATTGGCTCAAAGTTCTTTAGTGCAGAGTTTCCACCAAAGGTGCTGTGCCGGATAGACACAAAAACAATCCAAAGCCAATCAATCAATATTCGATTCTTTCATGGCCTGGATGGGTTTGTGCAAGAAAGATGATTGTCAAAATTGCATGTGGCGACATTTCAGGTTCGAATCCATGCCTGTGACNAGAAAGATGATTGTCAAAATTGCATGTGGCGACATTTCAGGTTCGAATCCATGCCTGTGACCATAGCTCGGTGAGAGATCAGGGATTTCCTTTTTGATTTTTCCATGGCCCATGGTACGACATTTCCATCGCGTCCGTGGTGTGCGTTCCCTGTTGCCTAGCGGCTCTTCACCGCAAATTGATGGGCAGACTCCACCGCTTCCTTCGCAGGTGCTGGATTTTTCGCCTTTCTTCAAACAATCCATACATGAAGCTGTCTTGACTCGATTGCGCGGTGCTGGCTTTGAGTGTGACGCGGATGTGGCTGGACTGACCGCGGCAGAATTGGAGGCCGCTTTGAAAGGATTCATTGACGATGAAGAAGCAGGTTGGTACATTGATGTGGCTCGAGGTGCTTTGCGTCAAGCCAACCGGTGCCAGCCCCATGTTGCTCTGCGTTCAGATCAGCTCCAGCAGCCCCCCAGCAAGCGCCTGAAACCTGCAGTTCTTTTGACAGAATCATGTGCTTTTCAATGTTCGCGAGCGCAGACTCTGCCTGAAGCCCTTAAGTATTGCCAGGGTCAAGCTAATATGATTGAAGTGTGCTGGGATGTTTACCAAGCGATGGGTCCTCAAGGTGCTCTGTGGTCGCCATTAGCAGAAGCGGACCCTCTGGCTGCCAAAGAGGCATTTTGCAAGAAGCTGAAAGTCTTTGAGGAGAAAACTTTAGGTGCCAGGTTGAGTTGCTTGCGAAGATGGAATAGTTTCCTAGTTCATCACAACGGTGCGCGAGCTCTCTTGTCACCTGATGCCAAGTCCGTGTATGCGTTTCTGAAGGAAGTTGACGGTGGTGGTCCTACAGCTGCAGCCAGTGTTTTCCAACAGCTGCTGTGGTGGAAGCGCACCATAGGCTTGCCTTTCCCACTTGAGGACCCCCTGTTAGGAGTCTGGAATCGACCGGGTGAAAGTCACACTATT
The DNA here is from genome assembly GCA_003297045.1 of Symbiodinium sp. clade C Y103. NCBI lineage: Eukaryota > Dinophyceae > Suessiales > Symbiodiniaceae > Cladocopium > Cladocopium sp. clade C. The sequence goes on from BGPT01000002.1 coordinate 872,526, forward strand.
CGGCAGCGACAGCCTTTGTCGTTGCATGCTCTGGAAACTTTGTGTCGCTTGGCCTCCGGGGCATATACCAATTTAGCAACTTTTGCGTCCTTTGGTTTGATTCCACTATTTGCTTGTTTGCGGTTTGCCCATGTGCAACGTTCCAAAGATTTGAGCGTTGATCATGACATGGTGCGAGCAGTTTGCTACAAAGGGAAGTCACGGAAGCGAGGGGTTCGGCCAGCTTTTGAATGGGCCGCCCCACTACATGCAGGCGAATGGAAAGATGTCTTGGGTTTAGCAGTCCGGGCAATTCTTGCTTTGAGGGAGCAAGAGCCTTCCTTGTCTTTCTGTATCCCTGACTTGGTTTTCGGTAGTTCTGGAAGATTGGATGCCAGTAGTACGTGGAGCCAAAGTCCTATGTCTAGGGGTAAGTTTGTGGATATTTTGCGGTCAGTTTTGCTGGCCGCGGGCATATCAAATGCTGAAGTGCAGACTGTGTCAACATATTCCCTCAGACGTTTTCTACCGTCAGTTGCCGAAGTGCTTCGCACACCTCCTGAAGTGGCGCGCCACTTGGGGAACTGGTCTGAAAGTGTTTCTCAAAAGCACCATGAAAAGGAGCCCCTCCAGATGGCACAATTGTATGCGCATGATCGTGTGTTGACAGCCGGACACTCTAAGTCCCTGTTGCTGCAGGTAGTTTGCCATATTGTTCAGTCAGGCCCCAAAAGCCCAACACTGCAAACGATTGCCCAGTGCGGATGGACTTGGCCTAAAGCTTTGGATAAATTTGTTGGTAGTTTAACAGTGAATGCTCTGCCGGTTGGAACTACAGAAAGCAAAGCGAAGTCACCCGTGTGTGATTGTGAGAGCAGCAATAGCCAAGATAGCAGTTCTAGCCTATCTGATTCTGAGAGTCAGGATGTTCGTGAGTTGCATTGGTTTCGGCTCCCCAGGGGTGTCGTACATTTGATCCGCGTGCCTTGCAAGGTGTCACCGACACCGTATTGTCGTCAATCACCTTTTCCAAATGCAACTTTCGAATGGGGATCCGGCATTACACCAGGTTTGGACATGTGTTCGCGATGTTTGGCTAGTGCCCCCAGTCATATTTCTCGGGTTGTCAGGGCTTTGCACGCTGACTAAGTGTATTCCTTGTTTCTTGTTGGAAGCGCTCTTATTCCTTCCAGCCACAGACGTGCCCATTCACGTACTGATGCTTTTGCGCCCAAGCCGAAAAAGAAGGCGGAGCGCTTGTCGAGTGCCTCATGACAGGAGGAGTCCATGAAACTGAACAGTTTCAGTTGCGTGTTGCGCGCCACAAGATTGGCGTTTGAGCATGCTTTGTTTCATAGTCCCATGCACACATGCACACGCATACACACACACACACACGCTTGAGTTGCGAGGTTTATGGAATGCCTTTGTTCTTCTCCTTCCTTTTTGATGTTTTGTCTACCTCTCGGACGCTATTCGCGGATTAAACTTGAATTTCTTAATAAGGTCCCTGCAGTTATGTTTGTTGGAAGAGCGCTGTTGCGTGGAGAGTTCTGTGAAAGTGAAAAAAAAATCATGTCCAATGTCGAGTGCTGGTGTGGAGTTGCTGCAGGGCAAGCATTGCCTTCTTCCATGGTGAGTCTCTTTTGCTCGCAGTGGATTGGGCATGTGAATTCATTTATTCATTTTTTTTTCCTTTCTGCCTTGCAGTCCTTTGTTTGTTCGCAGCACATCAAAGACGCAGAAACAAATCTGAGGCACCAGAGTCATGTTTACTAAGACCCAACCAGCTGTGTAGGAGTGATTGGTTTAGATGGTTCGATTCCTTGGTTTTGGTTTCAAGTTTAGTGGTGTTGGCGGCTGCGTATAAAACAGGTAGTCGACAGTAGACCATCAAAAGGCTGGTTTCTTTTGCTGCGGTGTAGTTGCCGGTGGGATAGAGCCATGCCAGGCCCAGTGTCTAAAGAACAAGATGAGTTGAGCCAGCTTCTCAACCGCAACAAGCTTTCTGAGGCCATGTCAGACCATTTGCTGAAATTGGGGATCGAGTCGTTGTCTGATTTTGTTGGATTAGTTGACAGCCAGAGTTATGAGAGCGAATTGAAGACGTTGATCGTTGACAAATCTGCCTGCAAAGATGACCTGGTTCAGTTGTCTCGAGTCCGCAATGCTTGGAAAGAAGCCCATATGACAGTTGAGAAATCTCGCAAGCGGCGACTTGAGGGTATTGCTGATGATTGCGATGACCCACTTGATTCTGGTACACAAGAGACATTGCTCAAAACCTTCAGCACGATGTACGGGGTGACCTTGAATATGCATATGATGCCGTCAGACACACTGCTTGGGCGAGTGTACCGCGAATTTGGCCGTGGTGCGCCCACTGTCATCCCAGCAAAGAAGATCATGAGTTTGTACAAAGCCTCGGCAGGTGCCAGCCGCGAGTCTGTGAGTTTAGGTTCCAATATTATGGTTCAAGTGAATAGTGAGCCGCCAGCGATCAAGACTGTTGTAGGTTACTACTGGAGCCTGCGGGTGCTTGCCCATGCGTATGCACTAGCTGGAACACACAAGGTGCCGTCTATTGCTAGTCCATCCAAACAGGTTACGTTTGCACCTTTGGACATCAATGTGCAATACGCCGACTATTGCCTGAGGCAGGTGACGGAAATAGTACCAAATGCATCACAGCAGCTTGTTTGGTTGCAGAGCAAGGATGAGAACACAAGAGCTTGCATGGTGGAGTTCATGAGGCAGGGGCAAAGTCAAGGAGAGGCTTTGCAGAATGCTTTGGCGCGAACTGAAGTTGCGTGGTCCATGCCCGCTGTCATGCCAGCCGCGATTGACCGCCTTGCCGAAGCTCCATCAACACCAAAGCGGAAGAAGGAGCGAACATTGCGAGTTCTCCCATCTGGTCAGGTGCCGTGCAAGCGATACAATGATCAACGTGGATGCCCCAGTGAGAAGCAATGCCCTGACAAGCGAAAGCATTGTTGCGATGTTGTGAAGCCAGACGGCCAGCCATGTGCCTCCACCGGCCATACCCGGCTGCAATGTCCCCATTATCGCGCTTGACTAGCGCGGAGTCGGGGAGAAAATGAAATGCCAATTCGCCGTGTTTCATTGGCCTTAGGAAATGATGCCAAGAAGCCGCCTTTTGCCAGGTGGGTAGGTCGAGGAGGCTTACCGACTTTACCTTTCGTCGTGTGCCAACGTGGTCCCATACTTTTGGTTTCCATTTGCGATGAGATCCCCAGTGTTGCAATGACTTTTACAGCCCTGGGGTTGCAGTTTTGTTATGTCGCAGTGGGGGGCCCTGAGCACCTTCAAGCCACGACAAGGTTTTTGTTTTCCCATTGCCTCGTCGTTCCAGAGCTGAATTCATTTCATTTTAGCCATTTGCCACACGTTTGGAAGAACGCGCCATTTTGGTCAATTGTTATCGTTGGTAGAGAAATGCCCTCCATAGCAAGCAGGGCCATCCCAGTGAGTGTGGAAGTCTGCCGTTTGGGCCAGGAAGCAGCTGAATTGCGTAAAGGCCTTACTTCCCCTTGCAATGTCCTTGCCATGGTGGAAACCTGCACACCTGAAGTCAAAGCGCCTAAGATGTTCGGGCCTATCTGCACAGAGGCGGCGCACTTTGGCCATATCTCCAGGCCAAGTTTTTGGTGGTGGTTTTCTACGCCAGAATGCTGTGCCTTTCCTCCAAACATTGCAGTGCCCAATGTTTTGCGTACCATATCAGAAGCCGGAGTTGTGATGGAATTCCGGGGGAAGCCTTGCCCAAAAAGAATTTGGTTTCAAGATGGTTTTGTGAAACACAGCACGCAGCCCTTTCCATGTTGGCAATCCCTTGAACATTCCACGTCCCAAGTGCTTGCAAGCATGCCTCTGCTGGAAAAAAGGGGCACGCAACGACCACCCAATCCGCAGGAGTTGGCGCAGATGTTTTGCATTCCAACTGCACTTGCCCAATTGGACATGTTGCGGCATGTGGACTTTGCGAAGGTTGCCCATGGTCCATGCCTGGCAATGGTCCTGGTTTCTCTGTTGAAGTTGTGTCAAAATGCATGGCCCAGCCATATCCCATCTCCATGGTACGAGCCAAGAGAAAATGTGGTGCGACAAATGGTAGCTGGGACAGCCTTCCAGCCAGGAGTTTGTGAGAATTTTCCTGGAATCATGACCCATCGCCAGGTATCTCACCAGGCTTTGCATAGGTGTGCTCTGGAAGGTATTACTTTTAAGCGCAGTGAAAGTGACTTGGCGGCAGCGCTTGCCCAAGTTCCCCTGGCAGCTTTGCAAGTTTTTTGGGTTCAGTCGCAGCTTGACGGTCGGCTTGCAGCAGTTCAGGGCCCAGAGTGGGCGCAGCAAAAAGCACCCGGTGCATCTTCCATTGCAGTTGGTTGCCAAAGAGGTTCAGGTTTGTCAAGGTTTGCGGTGTCCCCGCTTCACCCCCCTGGCCTCACCAAGGATGAGCACATTGTAGCTTCAGCGCAAGTTCCCTTTCCTTTTTCCAGCGATTGTGTTCTGGATGCGGACTTGGTTTTTGCGTGTCGTTTCATGGCTATCTTTGGACCGCTCACACGCCAATGGCGGTTGCAGCAGCTGAGAGCAATGCAGAAGCTCGCTAAAGTCCTCAGGCCCTGGGAAATCGAGTGCGTCGATCACATGCCGCCCTCAGTCAGAGCAGTTGCATATACGAAGAAGCCCATGTTCATGTTGCTTTGTAGTCTTCTTTTGCGATGGCCTGACGAAACCAATGCCTTGAGATATGTCACAGGTTTCCAAATTGTCGGGGATGTCGAGCATTCTGGTTTGTTTAGGCCCATTGATGTAAATTGCGACCTGCCCACCGGGAAAGAGTGCTTGTTGGGGCAGTCAGCAGAGCAAAATTTGGCAGCGATGAAGCGTCGAGTCCAGTCAAGTCTGCATGATGCTGACCTCTTGAGCATGACGCAGCAGGAGATTTCAGAAGGGTTTGCAGAGGGGATATTCACAGAGCAGCAGTTGAACCAGAAGTTTGGTGTAGGCATGTGGAGACCTATGGAACGTTTTATTCATGTTCAAAGCTGTGGAAAGTTGAGATGCATAGATTCTGGAAAGAAGCCAGGGCACAACTCTGCAAGCAGGGAAAGCGAGACTATCTACACCACCACTGTAGACGTTGTGCCTGCAGTGGTTCGTCATACCTGCCAGCTTGTCCAACAGTTTTGGGCGACCAGGGGATCACATTTGCCAGACTGGTGTGATTTTGTTTTAGGCACTGAGGACATGAAAAATGCATATCGCCAATGCCCGGTTCATCCCCACCATCGCTGTTGTTCCTGCGTTGCTTTTTGGCACCCTGAACTTCAAGATGTTCGTTTCATTGTGCTGAATGGTTTGCCCTTTGGTCTCTCTTCATCAGTGTTGAATTTCAACAGGACGCCTGCATTGTTGACTGCCATGGCTCGCAGGTTCTGCGGTTGTGCTGTTGCCCACTTCTTCGATGATTCAGGTATTATCGATCTAGCCAGTGGCAACGGCTTTGCTCAAGCCATCACAAGAGAGGTGCATGCGATGGCTGGTGCGCAGCTAGACCCAGGCAAGTCTCAAGCCCCAGCAGGTTGCCGCACTTTCTTAGGCCTAAGCATCAATGTAGCAGTTGCAGCTAGCGAAGGGGTAGTAGAAATTGACTTGAAGCCCGGTTTCCGGGAAGCCGTGCAAGCTGATATCGAATCTGTTTTTGAATCTTCCACACTTACATCTGGTCAAGCAGCTAAACTGCGGGGTAAGTTTGGATGGTCTGCGTCTGGTACATATGGTAAGTGTGCTCGTGGCGGACAAGCTCCACTTGTCAAGCGCCAATACTCTGATACCTCCGAAATTTTGACCAATGAGTTGAGGGATTCACTACAGTTTCATTCACTGTTAGCGCTTTTTGTTGGGCCTCGGCAAGTGCAAGTTTTGCAAGCTCCATTGCCACCTTTGCGCATATACTCTGATGCTTCCTATGATTTGCACGCTGATGTAGTGGCAGGAATTGGTTTTGTTCTGTTTGATGCAGCTGCGTCATGCCCGCCAATTGGAATGGCAGGCACGTTAGAGCCCCATGTTTTAGGATTGTTTGAGCAGAGACACCAGCAAATTACACCTTGTGAAGCCTTGCTTAGTGTCATTGTGCCTCATAATCTGGGCTCTCGTATGGCTGGGCGTGACATTCTGTGGTATATTGACAACCAAGCAGCTTGTCAGATTTTGACTATTGGCAGTAGCTCTCAGTCCGATTTGTGTTTCATTTCATCCTTGGCGCATTTGCTTTTTGCACGCCTTAACTGTAGGATTTTTTGGGAATACATAGAATCTGATGCTAACCCTTCGGATGGACTATCCCGGAGAGGATTGCTTGATGAATGGTCCAAATCTCAAGGCTGGATGTTGGCACCAGCCGAAATACCAGATCTTCTTCAAGTCGCGGCTGCTTCTCTGTCTGCTGCGATGCAGTTGATTTTGTAGCATTGGGGAGATTACATTGGGGGTGTTTTCTTTCTCCACTTAGGCCCTTTGGAGCATGCCTTGGCTCATACTGCTTGCTTCACCAGACCCATTTCTGGATGAAGATGATTTTCTAGANTGTGGCATCGCAAGAAAAGAAGTGAGCGGCTGACAGCAGAGCGGTGTATGTTGGAACCAATGCAATCCTTTTGACATTCGATTCTTTCATGGCCTGGATGGGTTTGTGCAAGAAAGATGATTGTCAAAATTGCATGTGGCGACATTTCAGGTTCGAATCCATGCCTGTGACCAT